>OMNW01025342.1:5877-23165 GCA_900303245.1 Selene dorsalis
CACCTTCCCCCCCTCCCCTCTCTCTCTGCAGGGCTCCTTCTGTGAGGACTGCTGCCTGCTGCTCTGGTGCTACGAGTGCGTCTGGTGCCAGATGAACCGTGAGCTGAAGATCCGGCGCAGACAGCCCATCGCCTCCTCGGTGGTCACCACGCAGGTCGTCAGCTGTTAGTACGACACCGTTCGGGTTGAGGGGGACGTGACGCGTTTGTGTTATTTTTCTTTTGTAAGACTAGAAACATACGAGAGGAAGTTTGATTTGATTTATTCCTGTAAAACTGACAAAGACAAGAAAAAAAAGCCAATAACTCAATTTATGTTCTTTTGCACATTTCACATTTTCACAGCTAGCGCTGAGCATCATGACCATACTCACTATAGTAGAGCTTTGCTGTTTGCAGTGCTGAGATGTAATGACTGAGATGATGAATGTTGCTTTTCAGAGCCAGTTTGAATGTTATTATGTTTGACTCTTGCTCAGCCTTGATTCATATTCAACACATTCATGTTGCAGGCTGCAACCTGTCACACCTGCCAGGAGTTCATCCTGTGCTTTAAAAAACAGCGCACACATATGATATATTATCATCTCCTTACATCGTTACACTTCACATGTTCTTTTAACGCCAAACTTCTTTTCACTGTGTGTGTGTGAGTGTTTCAGTGTTGTGACATAAAGTGAATAAAGTGTTTCCTGTGTTTCCTGTGCACAGAGATCAAACGGCGTGATTAGTCGACCAGCAGTTGGCAGCGAGAGATGTCGGGGTGTTTGTCAGACTGCAGGACAGAGCAGGGAACTGTTTTAACAGCAAGTTCATTCAGTCGTTTTATCATCTTCTGAGTAAAAAAATGTGCACTATGACTTTATTAGGAGCAACACACTGACACTGGGCAGGTGCCTGACAGCTCTTAGATCGTCTTGAGCTGCCGCTGCAAATGAGATGTAATGACTTGCAATTCAGTTAATGACTCAAATTTACACAAAGGTAAAGACAGTGAGGGGAACACACAGATTGACTTCTGCATTTACCCAATAAGATCTGGAAAACAGCAGGTAATTGAACCAAAATGTAACGTTATCTCACGTTTCAAAGGGAACAGCGTCTGAAAGCAGAGGACAGTCACAAAGAGGAACAGGGGCCACAACCTGACAGGGATGTTGCGAATGTGCTATCTAGTTAGGAGGAGTTTTGCAAACACTGGGTGGAGACAACTGAACCACGGTTAAAAAGACAAATGAAGAAACATGTTAATTTGGCAACAGAGTCACAGACAGGAACAGACCCAGACCTTCAGACTTTTAGCTTCCAGGACGTTTCAAGTTGTGCCAATTATACAGATGATTTTACCTCATCGTGCAACCTCAACGTTCATCAAAACTTGCTTCCCTCCCAACGCCTCCGACATCCACATCTAAACCCGGTTGTGGACCATTGCTTAATCGCTCTGTGTAACCAGATTAAAATATAATAGATAAAGTATAAAGTACAAGGTCGGAGATAAGAACGTACTGAGGGGTCACTGTGTTTTACTAAAACCTCACGGTGGTGCCAGAGGACGAGTCAGAGGATCACCAGCACAACACAGCATTTTCAGATTATCAACAGGCATTATGGCGAAAAACAACGAACAACAAGCGCAGGCGAGAGGTGCAGAGGCTGGTAGTGGAAGCCACCGAAACCACATCCTGGGCCCAGAGCTACAGGCCTACGCGTACGACTCAGGAAGCGAGGCGCTGTGGACACGTTTCACTGTCGACAAACCGAAGCAGCAGAACAAGTTTCTTTCTTTTCTTTTTTTTTTTTTCCCCTCCCAGCATCAGGTTGGTAACAGCTTCAACTGCTCATCGCTGCACCCAACCATCAGCATCTCCACTTCCCACACACTTGAGTGGATGTGAGGCTGTGAAACAGTAACTGCTCTCAGACACTGGGGCATCACTTCTGTCAGTTTGTATTCACCTCCTGGCAACAACAGTTAGTAATCACACCTTTTACAATGTTCCAGTAACATATGCATCTCTCTATTCATTGATTATTTACTTAGCAATTAGCATTGATTGTAATATTTTATCTTTTTGAATGGCTTTTAAATCCCCCCTAAACATTCACAGTGCACAGAGGATCAGTTCTTATGACCTTGTAAATGTGTACAAAAGAAAAATGAACATTTTCATTGTCTCTTCAGTATCAGAGATGAATGTAATGTGATTGTTTGTTTTCTTCTGCACAAATTAAGCCATGGCTTTAGGGTTAATCCAAATTTCGTTCTATCTCTCAACCACCTTAACCTGTCTTTTCAATGTCATTTATTAATATTCATATGTGAATGTTCAGCCTGGGCACGACCGGAAATAGAAACCGCATGAACCGGACACTCTGTGGTGTGTGTTTCTCTCACTCTCACAGGAGAAGATAGACTCCAGTGTATCTACAGGCTCAGTTGTTAGAGTTTCCCCCTTCTTGTGTAATCTTTCTTCTCTTTAATCTACAAGTAATTTCAAGAAAAACAATGAATATTTGTGTTCACAAAAAAAGCCTTCACTGTGTTTAGTTTCCTCAGTTCACCAAAAACCACAGAGGTTTGATTCCTCTCTTACTCATAAACCTGGGTGTGTTCTTTTTTTTTTCTTTTTTTTTTTTTACTGCTACCTGGTAGTTGCTCCATCCAGTTTCATTTCTTCTTGTCTGGTTTCAGTTAAGTTTCACTTTCCTGTGTTTTGTGAAGTGCACAGAGGAGAATCTGAGAGACAGAGAGAGGAGTGTGTGAGCAGGATGTCAGCAGGAGAGGAAACACACTCACAGTCTGTATTAACAGTGATGACAGTTTTAAAATGATGATTAATACAGGTATTTTCTTATGCTTGCTCACTTTACTGTGTCACTATAAAGACTGCTGAACTTGAGAAGGCAGCGCCCCTTACTGGAGGAGCTACATGCTGATGTGATGTTACCTTCAAGTGCTCTGAGAAATATTGTATTTCTGAACATGCACAAACTGGAAAAGGAAACTGATAAAAGACAAAACACAGACCTTAAATGTCAGGATGTTCTGAAGAGATATGTTGTATCTCAAATTAAGACAGCTCTAAAAAAAATATGTTTACAATGCATTGCAACAGGTGTTTTTGAGTTGTGTTTTAGCTCATAGTTTTTGATTTGTGACCCTCACACATACCTTTTTAGGTTTATTCTCACTGTTCCCAGCAGTAAACTGCGTTCAGCAGAAGAGTTTTTATAAACGCACAGTGTGCCACCTGCTGAGCTGTTAAAATTAAAACCTGTTTCTTTTTCTGTACTATTATTCGTAACAGCACAAACCCCTGTTTCCTCATTCTCATTGAGACAGAAACAGCTGGTGAGCTGATGGAGGATTTATCAGCTGGAGGACCAGATGTTTCGCTCTGGATTTTGTGGATACCTCTAAAACAACACTAAAAGAAGGAGATTTGATATTGGCCACAAAAAAAGTTTAAATCGTCATCCATCATCCAATTATAATCTTCCCAAACCATCTAGATGATTTAATAAACACCAGACAACGAGTTTCATCGACACATAAAAAAACCCATTAAAAACAAAAAAAACAAAAACCCACTGCTCTTAAAAAACAGGATCAGAGATCGTAGATATGGTTTAGTGACAATAAAACCACAAGCAGCAGAAGCAACGCATCACTGTCACTGTCACAGGAAGTGTTTGAAAGCCTCAGGAGTGCAGCCACTGTTTCTGCATTCACAGTCACAACAAGACACAGGAGCTGATCGACGCCTCGGCTTTGACTGAGGTGCAGAAAACATGAATGAAATCAGGTTGTGTAGGCTCTTTTCCTGCAGAGGGCAGTGTTGGACTAATAAACACAGCTCCTTAGCGCTTAACAGCCACTGTTTTATATTCAATGTGAGAATAAAGTAACGGACCTACTGATTTGATTTCCACACATTTCAACTGAATAATATGTTTATTAATTAAAACATGTTTTAACATGGAGTTGAACATCTTTTACAGGCGCATGTCGATGTAATCTTCTTTTAAATTGGTAATGGCTTCTAAAATATACAGCATGATGATAATATTCATATATAGTTATATAATTGCCAGCTGAAGACTTAATCATCGTTCCAGTAACTAATGAAGGGATATTCAGTGGTTTGGATCAGAGAAGTCAAATTAACAGACTTACAGGAAGTGAGGTGGGCATGGATCAAACGTGCCTGCTCTCATTAGTCATCAGCGCGTTTCACTCAGACAGGAAGTCGAGTATTTTCCCCTTTTGTGCATCCTCAGCAGAAAAGAGGAAGTTTTGTGTCACCAGCTGAGTGTGTTCACATGCTGCAGCGTCTCCAGAGCCCCTGCGTGCACGCCGAGGAGAGGAGCCGCGAGCCCTGATGGACGTCTACCAGGAGGCTGTGTGTTACCTGCAGTCACAACATGTACCAGGTGAGGGGACGGAGGCATTGTGTCTCACTGGGGAAGCAGATTTATGAAGCATTATGTGTTGTGTTTGAGGAAAATATAACAATGCAGAATCCACTTAACCCGACATAAAACTGAAAGTGTTTGTTATAATATTTTTTGTGCTGTAGATACTTTTTTTTTCCAGATTAAAAGCCTTTTCAGTCAAAGAGCAGGTATCTTTTGATTTAATTAGCCACCACAGCTGTGAGCACATTCCCCATGGGGGGAAGTAGAGATGGGAACTTGTGTTTTTTTTTTTCATCATTAGACCCATGTATTACCACATGTTAAGTGTTGGTGTGTTTGTGTGTCAGTTGAAGTGGAAGCAGAGCCTGAGGTGTTGGAGGAGGATGTCTTCCAGGAGGAGGCAGCCTCCTGTTTTCTCTCCCCACTCCAGACAGAGAGTTTAGACTTCCCCGACACCCCGGTGAGTTCACACCTCACCTCAACTCACATCACACAATGCTTTACATCGCTCCCTCGACTCTCTTAAGTTCCTCTTATTATTCTCCAGTGGTAGCGAATCTGTTGTTTTCCTGATGCCACTGGGAAAACTGACAGGGATCCAAGACCATGTTGCTGCCTACATATGTTGTGAGATGCAAGTAAATATAGAAAAAATGCTTAAAAAAGCATTGTGCTTCAAATGAATCAAGGTCCAAGTCCTCCCACTGACTGGCTATCTACTTATATTGTGTTTAATTTTTAGGAATACCACACCGTACACACACACACACACACTTTGGGCTCATGTCACGTCTTTATTCTAACAAAAAGAAGAGGAAATAAAACTGAAAATAGAAATACATTGAAGTACATATGCAGGCATTGCTTCCTTATTGGGATACCACAGACTTACTCAAGAGAGATTTTGTTTTTCTCTTCCTCTTGTAACTGTATTAAACCATAACATGTACAGCTGGTTACAAACGGTAACATCTCAAGTCATTAAGTCATTCACAGACAGTATGATGTCATCCATAGAGACTGACATTACTGTAGTTTTGTATCGATTATCCCAAAGAAGAACAAACTGTCATGACAGAAACACAAACAGACTTATTCTGGATTTGGAAAAACCTGTTGCATGTAAACACATCATTTTCTGTTGCAAACTTAAGAAACACCAAAAGCTTACAAAACACTTGCAAAAGCTGTCAGAGAAGTGGACAGTGACTGTCACCATTGTCCGATGTGGGCCAGTGAATCCGGTGTATCCACTGAGGAGTCGGACTGAATGAATTGTCATGATGCTGACTGAACCTGACGAACATTTTTGTTGGATTTATGATTCAGACGTCATGCAGCCCCGAGGAGATGTTGGAGAGGAGGCTTGTGGTTCTGAAGGGCATCCTGGAGAGCGAGGAGGTTTATCTCAGAGAGCTGGAGGCCCTGCTGACGGTAACATCAATCAATCAATTATTCTTTTATTTAATATGATGAAACCCAGTAGGTACCTTTATTGTTTTGAATGTGTCATGTTACTGTAGGCTATCTGAGATTCAGCTGCAGTCACCGTGCAGTTGTTCCTCTGCCTGTGGTTAGCATTTGGTCATACAAGAGTAGCCCTAAGGTTATCACCGTTCAGCTTCCCAGTTTGAACACAAGTGTATGGTTCTCCATCAGAGATTCAGTTCCCCTTTCTTCCTTAATTGATACCGGTCTCATGTTTGCAGTTTAAATGAAGCTACAGCAAGCAGACGTAGCATTAGCCTAGCTTGACACAGGTATCCTCGTTCAAAAGTAATAAAAGGCACCTTCCAAGCTAACCAATTAACTCGTATTTGTTTAATTTGTATAAAAAGAAATGTAAAAACAATATCAATCATTTACAAGTAGGATTAAAGAAGCTCCTGCTGGTTGCGTGGCCAAAAAACACTCTAGCAGTTAGCTAACACACGCTAATGCTAACCTGCAGAAAAACAGAACTGGGTATCTTTTTAAAAACTTTTTCTTTCACACATTAAATATAGTAGTGGTTAAAAAATGTGAGAATTAACTTTTGCAAGCTGACATTAACTTTTCCATGAGAGCCAGAAATAATGTTTTTGAGGTTAGGTTGCAACAGGAGGGGCTCTTTTGGTCAATTTCTTATTTCTTTTTTTCTGTACTATTAATAGCAACAGCAACCCCCTGTTTCCTCATTCTCATTCAAGATGTGACTCATTTACTTTAAAACATGAATGTGAGAAATGAATCGGAGGTTGGATGTTTGGTCTGGGATGGTTTGTTTGGTTTGTGCTGTTGTTGTACATCAGTAGGTCTATAGGTCATTGTTCACGCTGTTCATGGAAATGTTCTATTGTTTTATCAGTGGTTTGAGAATATATGTACCAAAGCTGATGTCAGCTGAAAATACACATGGGTGAAGGTTG
The DNA here is from genome assembly GCA_900303245.1 of Selene dorsalis. Classification (NCBI taxonomy): domain Eukaryota; kingdom Metazoa; phylum Chordata; class Actinopteri; order Carangiformes; family Carangidae; genus Selene; species Selene dorsalis. The sequence continues at coordinate 12,707 of OMNW01025342.1, forward strand.
CTGGTGCATGAGCTCTGAACTGTGTGCTCAATTCTGCATATTGTTCACAGTCAAATTTTAACCACAGCCACTGTCTCTTTTTTTGTTTGCTCTACACGCAACAGCATGCTCTCCTCACCTAAACTGTTGATCTATATCTTATCAGCTTGTACTACTTATTTTATTTATTTTATTTTTATCTCTGTCTCCAGCCCATGAAGGCTCTGCGGGCCTCAGCTGGAACCTCTCAGCCAGTTCTGTCCAGTCGGGAGGTCCAGACTGTTTTCTACCAGGTGCCCGAGCTCAGAGACTTGCACCATAGCTTCTACTCTGGGCTGAAGGCCCGGCTGAACGGTCTCTGTCAGACAGAGCCTGGCTCCAGTGAGGGGAGAGAAATGAGCCATACAGGGCTGGAGCTGATGGTGGGAGACCTGTTTCTGAAAATGGTGAGTTTTCTATTGGTTTAGATCATCATCATTTTATTTTCAAGGAAATCAATTCAGAGATTTGTGGCAGCTATCAGACGAAGAGAAGAAGAGAAATTCTGCAGTTTTAAAATGTGTTATTGATTGATATTCAAACATCTTTTAATCAAATATATATTTTACATCCATTATTTTGCTCACACAGGTGAACCAGCTCGGTCTGTACGGTGGTTTCATTGAGAACTATGAGGAAGCTGTCGAAGTTGTCCGCAAGTGCACGCAGTCAGACCCTCGTTTCCGAACTCTGGCCGAGGTACTGACGACTGTACTTCCAGCACAATGGTGTGAATACAAGTTCCTTCCTCACTTTGTCCTTTGCTTTTTCAGAGCATGATGTCCAGCAATGGTACAGACAAAGGTCGGACCAAATACACATTTGAAGGTACAAACTCTGACCTTGTGTTTTTATATATAAAACAACCTTTTGGTAGTTGATGTCTAATTGGCCTCTGTCCCTTCACAGCTCTACTGTACAAGCCTCTGGACAGAGTGACCAAGACCACACTAGTGCTGCGTGTGAGAAAAACACTGAATAATCAAATTCATTATTATAAGTTTCACAATTAATATTATCAAATCCCAAGGCTTCACCTTTACAGCTGCTACTGCTTTTTCTCATGATGTATTTCTGAATCAGAGCATCACTACTTTTCCTAACGTAGGATATTGTGTTGCCCCTCCTCCCACTTCGCATTTTATGACTGAGCAACCTCTGCGTGATCTCGTAGGACCTCCTGAAGACGACACCAGAGGAGCACAGAGATTACGTAGCCTTACAGGAAGCTCTACGATTGTCTCGTAGCTTCCTGTCTGGTGTCAATGAAAGTTCACAGTGCAAACGAGAGGTCACGCTCAGTCACGGCATGGTGAGGCCCGTCAGTACAAAATCTGGCAAAATGTGATTCATTCCATGTTTACATGTTTCACCCATTCTCACATACCATCACACAGCATAGAGCGAACCCAGGATGTAACGCACCTGTGTGTCTGTGTGTATTTGTCCTACTAAAGAGGCGTAAGCTGATGCGCGATGGCTTTTTGGTGGATGCGAGCGAGGGGGAACGCAGCCTGCGTCACCTCTTCCTTTACACCGACCTCCTGCTGTGCACTAGATTCAAACATGCGACCAGAGGGTGAGAACACACACACAACGCTTGTGGGAAATGTGGCCTATATATTGAAAATGTTGCTGTAGCAACGCTGCATATTTTATCCTGTTGTCAGCTGTTTACCATAAAATGGTGTCAAAGACCAGTAACTGTATTTCTTGTGGCTCTGTGTGCACTTTGAAGAGTCTCTGAACTAAACTGAACAAAATGACACCTGAGCACTCAGCAAATGCGGAGAGGCTCCAGCAGCTAAAAGTAGCATACAATGGTTTAAATAGCTAAAAGCAATACAGCTAATCATACAGCTCAAAGAGTTAACGCAAAGTAATGAATAAACAGAAAAATAGTTAAAGTGTTGTTGTTACATTATCTTAAATGTTAGCAAGTGAAGAATAATGAAGCAGTGCAAATAGTTAGCTTAAGTCCTCAAGTATTAACTAGGTGTTTATGAATAAACAGTTAAACTAATGTGTATGTATGTATGTATGCATGACATAGGCTATATGTCATCTGTGAGGTCTGATCAAATGTAATAATGTACCATCAAATTTCAGTTTCTTCTTTTTTGCCAAGTTTGTTATTATGGGATGTTGAGTGTAGATCAATGGGGGAAAAATATTTCTTTTTCTATTTGGCAAAAGGCTGCAATATAACAAAAAAATGAATTGCTTGTCCCTACAGGAAGCAGGACCAGTACAGGTTCTGCTGGTATGTGCCCCTCGCTGGTCTCAAACTACGCTGGGTTGCAGATCAAGACCGATCGTCTGACCCACAACTGCGCGGCATAAGAACCAAGATGTACATCCTCCGACAGCAGCTACAGCAACAGGCGGTACGTTAGTGTGCAGGAGACACAAATAACACAAGTGTGACCACATGTGTGAACAGTCTGTTTGTTTGCTTTTTCTAACACACGAATGGAATATAAAAATGTGTTTATGTGTGAAGAAGGGAGTCAGAGGCATGAACCTGGCAGCTCGTAACAGGAAGAAACTGGAGCAAATGGAGGTGATGCTGCTCACACACTCTCCTGGTTATAGACTGGAGCTGCACAGCCCCAGTGGCAAGGTACACACACACACACACACAGAAACATAAAATCTAATATTCTCAGGACAAGAGCATTTAAACCTTAGTGCAATCTTTTTTGTCTCACTGCAGAGTCACACACTCCACTTCTCCTCCTTGTATGAACTTGAAGAGTGGAGAGAAGCCATTCACAAACTCACCACAGATAGTAAGTTCACAGCAAACAAATGCCTTAAATCTTGAGTCTAGTTCTTAAAATTGAAAGGCTGTTTCAGACAAAAGTTTCTGCAAACACTGGTCAAACACTAAAATACACTTGGAGGAACAAGTTGTACAGGTGGAGGAACAAGTTGTGGGTTGGGCGTCAACACCACCGCAACTTCAGCAACACGTCTGTTTCCGAGCGCTGTGACATAGCTGAGTGTGAGTGTGACTAGTAAGAGGTGACAAACTTACAAATGTCGTGCAATAAAGAGGACAGAGGTTTTAAAAGGTCAGATCTGAACCATGGTTTTCATTGAGAGTTGATTGATTTTTCATGAGAAAATGTCACATGTTGTCAGATTCAGGCTTTTTAAAAGCTGATCTCTTTTGTGTAATGTGATGGAACATATTTGCTTTAACCTGATGTTATCTTCTTTCTTGAGTCACTGTGGTTGTGGAGACTGATTGGTGCCTATTCTTGCCATGTGTTGTTTGTCAGACATCGAAACAGTCCCTCCAGACTTGCTCACTCTCACCAGTGCATGTGTGAAACTCAGAATGACCCAGCAGCCGCCGCTACAAAGCTCCAACGCTGGTACAACCACCATCTCTCAGTCTCATTTCTTCCTTTTTTTTTTCTTTCTTATTACCACAGAATCACTTCTAGAATCTGACATAAAGTACACTAAACTCTGCTCCCGTCATGCTGCCCACAAAACCTCTGGGCTCGTTCTGTGTTTCTCTTGTCTTACTTAGTTTCACATTGGTTCAGGATGATTAAATCCGGTGAGCTTTAGGGTATTGTTGTCTCTGTCTCTCACCAGTTGAGGAAACACAGTTGTTATGTGGGACTCTGACTGTGGCGATTCACTCTGCCTTTGGCCTGCAACAACCATCCTGTAGGTCTTCATATTTTAAATCACACTTTAAAGAAAAAAAAAGATTAAAAAAGGTGTAAAAATAATGTTTGATACATTTTCTTGCAGGTGTTTATGTGTGTGTGGAAGTGGATGGCTATGACTTCTATGATAAAGGGGCCCAGACGCACTCTTCAGTCCACAGTCTCCACCCACAATGGGATGAGGTTAGACTTTGAAATTGTTCATCTCACCTTGACTCACAGTTAAACCTGATATGTCTGCAGATCTGGTGGAGTGTGACACAGTTGGTGGCTGGTTTGTAAAGCAGTCCATGTGGTTGAATGACATCTTCGTGTCTAGACAGCATCCTACATCATGTCAGGCCTCAGCTGAACCTACAGGGGATTTAAGAGTCTCCAGTATGGCCTTGCTTTAAACATGATCAGTGGCAGTAAAATCTGCTGTAAATCCAACTGGTAGCCAGGATTGAAAGGCTCACAGCCCTTGTCAGAGCTTTAGGACACTGAGGGGTTTGGTGTCTGTGTTAATGACGTCTTCTTTGTTTTGAACAGGAGCTGTCTTTCCAGGTGGATGGGGCTCAGAACCTGAGGGTCCTCTGTGTGAGTCAGTCTGATGGACAGGACGATGTTGTGCTGGGAAAAACATCTTTAACGGTATAGAGATACTTAAGCTTTGGCATATTATTGTCCCAAAATCTGGTTTACATAAAGGCCATAAGCTATATTTTTACATTTTGGGGAAATGATCTCAGACTTTTGCAAGTCACTATATCAACATACTGATGGGTTTGAGATGGATACATATTTATGTCATATAAATCTGCAATATGAGCAATATATACACAAACGTGTTTGCATGGGATGGATATATGTCAATATATGAAATGAATAGGTTCCAAGTTAAATTTTTACATACAGTATATGTGCTTACATGTACATATATGTCACATATAGAAATTTGATAATTGTATATTACATTTGCAGATGTTAATGACAAACATTTTAGCATCTTTAAGCTTGTTTTGGTTTTACGAGGCACAAATTTACTCTCCCTGCTCTACAAATAAAGATAGTGACCAGCATGTTTAACCCATGTGTAACCCTTCAGGTGATGGTGGAGACCAAAAACAGAGCTCAAAGGAAAGTCCATGTTGGACTATTGACACGCACTGTTGTGTGTTTTCACCTTGTCCTGTTGCCCTGACGTAGAACCTTGTTCAGATTATACGTGTAATGTCCTCTTGTTGATTTAAACACGTTTGTGTTTTTTAGCTTGAGTCTAAATCCATGGAGAAGCGATGGAAGAGACAGACTTTACAGCTTGGCCAAGTGGAGGTGACTCTGTCGGTTAAATACAACCCCCACCCACTGAAGCTGCCCAGCGCCACAGCTCAACACCCGCCCATCTTCTGCGTCCCTATTGAAACTGTGGCTCAGTAAGTTCCCGCCAGTCTGTTCAAGACATGAAAGTGTTTCCACCAAACCAGTCTGTGCCCACCACGAGGTGTCTGAAATACCTGAAACTGAGAGGTTCAGATCAGCCCAGAGTTTTATTTCCCTTTCCCCTGTACAGCCAGTTTCAGGAAGTGAGGTGGTTTGTTTTGTGGTACTGAAGAGAAGCAGAAGTGTGGCAAGAGCGAAGCCTGAAATCAAACGATCCAGGCCAACGTTTTTCTGAACACTTCAAATTCTCTGCCAGACAGGAGGGAGTGCTCGTCCCCCATGTGGTGCGATGCTGCGTGGAGGAGGTGGAGCGGAGAGGCATGGATGAGGTGGGAATCTACCGGATCTCAGGAACCTCCAGTGAAATCAGCACCCTCAAAGCTGCGTTCAATAGCAGTAAGAAAACACACAGAGAGACTGAAAGTTTTCTGTTGGCATGCGTTGCTGTGTCTCTAAAGTGTAAATCAGACAGGGCAGTTGTTATTTCATATTCTGTGACTGCTTGAAACAACAGGTGTTTGTCAGACTTATGCCAGAAATCAGGGCCCAAATGTGGTAGACTTTATTTTTACTTTCTTACTTCATGTTTGGATTCATTACAGGGGGTGAAACGTTATCCAAATGTCTCGTATTTGCTTCCAGTGAAACGCACTGACAATCAATCTTCTCTTGACAGTAGTTTCCCCCCAGTTTAACATTATCAAACAGTGCAACAGCTGAAGAGTACAGTGGCCCTGAGGGCTCAACACACTGCAACTTAAGAAAACACATGCAAAAACGCAAATGTGGTACAAATTCATCAATTTGACAACACAAAGTGTTTCAGGGAATGCAAAGAAGTGCCAGACTTGGCTAAAGACTAATGCTAAGCTTACAGTAGGCTACATAATCACAATAATGCCTGAATCCCATGATATGATGTTTTAATAAACCAAACAAATGCACCTTAACCATTAAATGCAACACTAACAGGTAGTCGCCAAGAAGCATTGTGCTGTGAAAGTGATGAAGCTGTTTTCTGAATTTGGTAGAAACATTTACACCCAGTGCAGAATGAAATTTGTCAGGTTTGTCCAGTAAACCTTTTTATGAACAAAAACCCGCAAAATCTGACGACATTAGCCGTTAGCCTCAGCTGTACTTTGACCTAAGGGCTAATTAGTGACTGTTAGCATGCTAACACAAAACGGTGGAACATAAGCATGTTAGCATTGACACTGAGCATGTTAGCATGCTGATGTTAGCCTTTAGTGCTAAACAGCACTGTGCCAACCTCAGTGAGCCTCAAACATGGCTGCATGCTCTGAGACGGGCTGTCCGCTGCCTGTGGTTGTTTGTGTTTGGGCCTGTGACCACAATCTCACAAAGAAAACCTCAGTCAGTCTGTTTTTAAATTTAGTCTCAGCGGTGAAAGCTGAATGCCACATGCTCATGTTTTATGACGGGGCTTTTGCTCTTATGCAGCATCGTAATAATCATCACATGTCCTGCTCAGATCTACGTGAAGCAGTGACCAGACTGAGGAGTGCGGAGGTGAACGCCGTCTCTGGTGTTCTCAAACTTTACTTCAGAGAGCTGCCTGAACCTCTCATACCCACCGAGCTGTTTCAGAGTCTGGCCTCAACAATGGGTAAGAGGAGCACACACAAATTCACATCTTAGCGGGGGCACTAACCCATAATGAGGTCGTCTGGTGCCAGTAATGGTACTAAAAACATCCCGCAGATAAAAACAGCCATAGATGATTGATAAAAGTCAACACATGGTTTGTATCACCTCTAAATGAAGCGTAATGTCAACTGCGTGTGACCTGTTTCCTCTGCAGACATCCAGGACGAAAACTCAAAGCTCGTCTCCCTGCTGTCCCTGCTGCAATCCTGTCCCCACGCCAACCGCCACACCTTCCTCTACCTTATGCACCACCTCCAACGGTCCGAATCAGACGACACAGCACCACATAATCACTCCTCAGTTCAGTCATTGCTCCATCGTGCGATTGACAGGGAAGCATTGGTTCCCTCCCAAATCATCAGTCAAATGTTGTGATTGCAGCAAATTTAAAGCCCACCTATTAACAGAGACTGACGATAACATAAATGACCTGTGATGTTGCTGCAGTCTTGCTCTCAGTTTCTTGCACCTCACATTTCCTTGCATCCATTTTTCCCCAGAGTGTCTGAGAATGAGGACATCAACAAGATGTCTCTGATGAATCTGGCCACAGTCTTCGGTCCAAGCCTTTTACGCCCCCCTGTGGCTGGACAGGGACACGATGGCCCGGCTATGGACATCTCTCATGAGGTGGTGGTCCAGGTGGGTGGGAAACTGTGAGAAGTGCTCAGAGAAAATGTTTGGTTTTCCAACTAACTTTTTTTTTTAATGAAGTCAGAGATTAGGAAAAATCCATCAAATGAGACACAAAGTTATTATTTATTCAGATTACTGATATATATATTTGTTTTTACCTGAAAATAGTCCAGTTTAAATGCATTAACTCTACACATAATATTCACACGCTGATTGTAAACTGTTGCTAAAACCCCACGATTTTTTCAATCAATTGGATATAAATTTGTTGAATATAAAATGAATTGAATAGCTAAAAGAAATGCAGTCCTTGGTAAATTATTCTTTTTAATTAATTTAACAAATATAAATCAATCTACCCTGAAGTATAACCACACATTATTTTTTAATGATAATAGTGCAAAAAAATATTTTGAATACTTGGAATACATTTTTTCATAAATTGCACAATATGTATAGTCACATGCATAATGTAATATATAATATACAAGCTGCTGTTTTTTCATTTCGAGAGTTTCTACTTAAAATGACAAAGACAAAGGTCAAGTGAGACTTTTCTTTTAACTTCTGTTTTTTTTCTGTGAATATGTGTGTGTGTGTGTGTGTGTCTGTGTGTGTGTGTGTTGTGTTTCAGGTCCAGGTGGTTTTTTCGTACCTGCAGTGCAACAACCTCCCTGAAGCCCAGATCTGTGCGGCCCATGACACGGACGCTGACGATGAGACCACCCACATGTGAGACCACCACCAGTGTCACAGCAGGAGACTCCAGTTGAGTGTTTTAAAAAAACAAACAAACTGTAAGACAATAAATGTATTTATTGATGGAAATATGGTCTTTCTATTTGCACATATTTTGTTTTAATAAATTGTAAAACCCAGCACAATATATGAACACAGACGACAAGTGAAACATTACATTTAGCCATTTTTATGTCAAAAGAATTTGGGCTTTTAATTAATTTTCAGATATTTAAAATCAAATTACACTACACATCACATTTTCAACAGGTTTCCCTTTGGTCTTGGAAAAGTAGATGTTCAAGTATTAAATATATTTTGGGCTCTTTTTGGACCTGGAAAGAGCCTTTGAGAATATATTAATAAAAGTTAATTGAAATATGAATGACATCAATGAAAGTGAATAAAAGTGAAATCTTCACCTGTGTTTAAAAGTCTCTTCTTGTTTTTGAACGCATGCACCCAGGACTCCAGTGTGAAGCAGATGGATTTGATGGCACAGAGAAGTGTGACGCTGAAATGTGGTGGAGGAAAAATCAGGGGCGCAGATGTTGTAAAAAAGGTCAGAGGTCATCCCCCCCGACCCTGAAATCTAATCAGTTACGGTTCAGATCCAACTAGACGAAGTTCACCGCAGAGTGTTCGCCCCATAAAAGTCATGCACACATATACAGCATGCTGGAACCAAACACACACACACACATGCAGCCCGTGCTCGACCCATCCACCACACCACAGATGGGAGTCTCTTTTCAACCACACCACCTGGACACGCCGGTCTAGTGTTACCTCTAACCCTTTACCCCAATACCCCCCTTCTTTGGTCTTCTGATCGCTAATCCTGGACCCCCAGTCCGGCTCTGCCAGTCCCAACACACTGAGGACCGTGTGCGGACACCATAACAACATCCAGAACAAGTCTCAAACTGAGAAAAAAAAAAAAAAAGAGAGAGCGCCATAAATCATGTGTCCCCTCTAACACGGTGGCTGCCAAAATAAAGTTCCGCTTGAGGACTACAAAGACAAAATGAGGTTCCCATTGCAGACTACAAAGCCGAGGAAGGCTCGAGACGGCCCCAGACGTTTGGGACTAAAGACCGGACCAGACGACTGCTCGACACCTGGGACTGGTGGTGGGAAGGTTTTTACAGGAGAAGCCAGATTCTGGACTCGTGACGGCACTTGCTCCACACAGTCCGTTCCACACTCAGACTCACTGGTCAACAAAGTCAATACACTGACTTCGTTTCTGCAGAAAGTCTGAGGTGCAGATTGTTGTTGCGGTTTTTATTTTGACTTGCTATGACCTTCAGGAAGAGGAACTGCTCATTTCTCAAGCTCGAAGTGCGAGACATGCAGTAAACAAAACAAACACAGGTCAAAATAAGTTTTCCTCTGATACTGAAGCTTTCCAACATATAAAAGAAGCAGCTGTCACAAACAACTGCTCAAATGAAACCATCTCATGCTTTATGACATCTATTATATTGACGAGTTCAACAGACTCCTGCAGTATTTTTGACTTCTGTTTATTGTAAGAAAGTCAAACCCTTTTTCTCTTGAAATTTTGCAGCATGCATCAATGTGACTTGTTACTCAAGTTGATCTGTATCAAAGTTAATTCTGTTTTTTTTTTTACTATCTACATATCAGTGGTTTGGACACACATTATACTACAGCAGCAGGATGAAGCCTCCTCTCTGCTGGTGGTCATCCAAACAATTCATGTACTATATACAATCTATCAATCAATAATAAGGAATATTATCTATGCAAAACACACTTCTGAAGTTACTTTAAATGATACTACAGTGACATGGAGGAGTGGAGCTCGGTGCATCATCATGCTGTTGAAAACAGCATTAAATTACAAAGTGCAAAAGCTCCCTGTAGGAACATGTTTGTCGTACCTTATATCTGTGCTGTAGGTGTGTGTGTGTGTGTGTGTGTGTGTGAGTGAGTGATGTTTCTGCCCGGAGCTGTGCCATGCTTGATTAGTCTTAATCTAGCTGGGAGTCATGTTGCTGTGTCGGCGGCGTGTCTGTATGGAAGGCATGCAGGCTGCGGATCACGGGGATTGACCCTCTGCCTCTCAGGTTAACAGAAGCCCTGTATGTGTGTGTGTGTGTGAGTGTGTGTGTGTGTGTGTCAAAGGAAATGAGAGGATAAAAATAAGAGTCAGTGTGTGTTTGCAAGAGGTCTAGTTGAACTTTGGCTCTGGCTGCAGTGCAGGAGGAGTCACCTCTCGTAAAACCTACCCTCAGCAGGTTGTAAACATAATACCA
>OMNW01025345.1:0-16511 GCA_900303245.1 Selene dorsalis
TAATAATGAAGTATTTATATAGACGAGCCAGCTCCTTGACCTTAAATTAAGGTAGGAAGAAAACAAAAGGGACCAACTACCAGCAACTGTAACACTGGCTAATTAGCATATTTTATGTTATTTATTTTGTCCATACAAAGCCAAAGTGTTAAACAAACTGTGGTTTTATAACAAACAGTGTTGCAGGATGTGTACTCTAGATAATCACATTCTTCCAAATGAGAAAAATGTTTTGTTTTTTTTAGGTGAACAGATTTCTTTAAGGTAGCAAAAATACACCCAATAAACTTAAAGTGCTGAATAAATCTTTGTCAATAAAAGTTTAGAGATGCTGGCTCTTGTTTTAGACTTTTCTCCCCGTCTCCAGTCCAACTGCGAGTCTAAGCTAAATGGCTGCTTTCTTTAGGTTCATCTTTAGCATGCAGTCAGCGTAGCATTAATCTCGTCAGCTAATTTCGCCGGCTCCTGCTGTGCTTTTCCTGCTGTGACAAGTCACAATGTGTTCTTCTGTGACAAATGTGTTTTGTTGCTTACTCTGCAGTGAAGCTGGTTTTGCTGACTTGGGATCAGGCACTATGCAGTATAATGTAGTGCAGCATCTTTTAAACATAATTATACTGATTTCCAGTAGATAATGGGGCTTTTGTTGAGATAATTGGAAGTATTTTATAATGACATGATTCTCAAAAGCAAGATCTAATCTTCCATAATGTCCTAAATCAGGTGTTATGATGAATAAATATGGTATAAAATAAAAAATATACTACAAATATATGTGTTAACTCAAATCAGTGATAAACACCAGCTTCCAAGTTCTTTAACATGTTGCCACTCCCATGGTGCTTTGCTTCCAGTACCTGCTCAGCCGAGAGGAGCTGCAGAAGGAGCTGAGGCGGTCTCAGACGGCGCTAGTTTGACGGACAGTGACCCGGTCCTGTTGGCTCTCTAATGCTGTCCATCAACCACAGAAAACACCTGTAGCAGCCAATCTCACACCTGTACTGTACCTCAAGCCCCCCCGGCCCTAACACAGCTGGTTACAGCTACTTCTACTAGCCGCTGATACCTCATGTAACACCTGCATTGATTCTGCAGTCACGTCTGTAGATGCAATGGACCAGTGGACTTGAATGCAATCTTTAAGGGTTGCTTACAAAAGACAGCTTTTTTTTTATTTTCTACTATGAACTGGACTGTTACCCATAAGCCACTGAAGGCATTTCTTACTGTTTTTCTTTTTTCCCTATGCAATGTACCCTCTAACGATTTTGACCACTGTTTACTGTACATACTGTGCACTGTGCTGGTATTTCAAAGGGGGCGACAGGGGTCAGACGGACCACAGTGTAATTATGTTGTGCATAATTTAAGGCTCAGCCATTTTGAAAGATTGTATTCATGCAGCCAGAGAAGAGTCAGGTGGAAATTTAATTTTTTATCATCCCCATTTGGACATGAATTACATGCATCATGTCACAAATAAAAGTTTTTGATAATGTTTTTCATTAGATAAACATGAGAAAGGGCTGAATGGGACAGGGACCATGTGACTCTGTTGTATTTCTTAAGTTATGGAAGTAATGGAGAACAGTGACAAAGGTTTTGGTGTAGTTGCTGCCCTGCTATAGTGCACTTAGACACAATCTTTCTCAGTGTTTACCCAGAGACTTTTACCTTTATTAAACTGCCAACAAACAACACCAGGCAGCAATAACCACGTAGACCTCTGCATACATGAAACTAGTCTGTTACAGCTCCATATTCATAAAGACGGAGGAAACGTCCGATTACCAGAGAGAAGCCCCTTTCCAAAAGCTAGTCTATTGAAATACATGACGGTACAATCTTTCTTGTGTATAATTACTAAACTATACGACCAAGTAGGAGGTGGGATGTAATACTGTTAAATGCCACCGGTTCGATTTAAACTTATAATAAATGCCGTTGCTAAGTTACAGCTTCAGGTCAGAAGAGCCGTTAACAACCAGCGTTTAACAGACGTTGGGTTTTTGCTAATGCTAACGATGTTTTTCATTAGCCAAGATGGCGCCGGGCAAGAGACGTTAGTTAGTGTTAGACTTGGATTTTAGTCGTTTAATGACAGTTTAAAATGACTTTTACAAAACAAAAAAGATGTAAAAGTCAGTTCTCGTTAGTAGTGTACAAGACGTTGACATAAGACTGCTAACTGGTCATCCTATGTCACGCTATAAATTTCAAGCATATCCAAAAGCTAACATGGTGGCCGTTTGCTTACTTGCAGGGCGAACTGAATTTGTTTTGTTTTTTATTACTGATGGAATAAATAGACAATCATAAAACCTCACCGGTTATGGACGCCACGTTTCTACGAACCGTTTACTAGTCCATGACAAACTAGCAGTTTACACCTGCTAATGCCTAATGAAGATCCAAATAAAAGTGCGTCGCATTAATATGCTTGCTCTCATTTTTGAAAGATATTATCATGCCATCCGAATATAGGAAGTGTCCACATTTCATCTGAACCTCAACAGTTGGACAATGACAATTTATAAGCAGGTATTAAACAGCACCAACAATATTACTTGTGTCAGAGGAGGCTTACGTTAAACGTTAGCACGTTTGCTAGGCTCTAATCGTTTTTAGACATTTTGCGCTAGCAGTGCTGTGTGACCCGTGAGTAAGTAAGTATATAAGAAATACAGTATATAAGACACTGACTTTCAATTAATGAATATTATCAGGTTAAAACGAATGGTTTGGCTTGTGAATAGCAGCAATACCATCATCAACTTCACCTGCTTTCTTTTTTCGCTTATTAGCAAGTGTTAGCTTTACACCCGCTACACATTAGCATGTGTATGTTTTTATTAGCATGTTGATCACAACTCAACAACACTACCACTAGAATAAAAAAAGAACATATGTATTGAAAAAAATATTATAGTTGATATAAATTAAGAAAGTTGAATGATATTTCAGATTCCCATGTGAGAGAGCTGCTGGATGTTTTTTGTAGTTAGACCAAAAAAACAGGAATTATTATATTTTTGTGTGGCTGAAGCACAAATGATGGTTCATTTAACCCTGTTCTCCCCTGCAGGTCCCAGTACAGCATTGGTTTAAGTGTATGTTTCTGTAGTTGACGCTGTCCACTTTAGGAAGATACTAGGTATGTACGGTTGTGCAAATGGTAACAGCATGGTACAATAGGACAGCAGACTGTGATATGTAGTCAACAAAATAAAAGCACATTGACAGACTGGATCTTCTCAGTTGTAAACAGATCATCTTCAGGGATGAGGAAAATAAGCACAGTGGCAAGTAAACAGCCTCTTTATCAACACCAGAGTTGCTACTGAAAGATCCTACTGCTGTCCAGTCTCTTTGACAATAACAATGTGACTATTAAGTCCCTCCTAACCCTCCACCCCACCCAGCTAAAAGCTCCTGACCCAGCCCACGTGTCCTCATTCAAGCTTCTTTCTGAAAAGAGACAGTTAAGCATTTTGTTTACCCACCAAACCCCTCAGGCTTAGGCCTACCCCAGTACTCAAGCTGCTGCTGCTGCTGCTGCTGCCAGTTAACTGGTAAGATGAGTCTTTTGTTGACTTACCTAAAATTTAACAAGTCACAAACACCACACCCAAACTAACACTGTTCGAGCTGCCTCTCAGGACCTGGGATAGAAAATCCTCTTTATTCTAGTGAAAGTTCTGTTCACAGCAGGACACACACTGTGTCTCTCAGCAGGGCAGGGGACAGGAGAAGAGGACAGACAGTGGACGGAGGACTGCAGAAACTTCTAGACCCATCCTGGTGAGTGTCTTTGTTGATTTATAACGCTTTTTAAAGATCTGACAAACTATATCATGTGACATTATGTGGTTGCATTGCACTGGGGAACAGATTTTGAATTTGTTTCACTGATAAATAGTAATTTATTCCCTTTTAAAAGAAAGAAACAATGGCACATATTGTTTTAACACATTTCTAGTTTTGTTTTGTATTTTGAATAACACAGCCACCTTTTACCTGCCATATGTTCATTTCATATCGCTGTCTGTTCTCTTCTTATTATATAATTTCTTTCTGCAGTGTATCAGGGAGACCACCCTCTGATCCCCCGCCCTGCATCTTTAGTCCACCATGGGGCAAGTCATCGGCAAATCCGATTCTAACTCCTCACAGAACTCAAAATTCTTCTTCTTGAAACGCAACCCTAAGCCCCAACCACCCCCCGAGCAGAGCGTGTCTCCTCGACCAAGCATCTTCTCCACGTTGAGGAGACCCCCGGTCGTCAAGCCCAACGATTTTATACCTCTGTTCAACGACTGCATCTCTGCCGCCTCGTCGAGAACCCAGGAGTACCTCGTCTTCAAGGACCCCGAAGACAAGTTCCACCCGAGCCCAGAGGTGCTGACTCAGGTAGGTACCTCGATCAAGGATAAGCTTTGATCATTAACCAATTTGGGGTATCAATGTGTCTCATAGATGTTATCTTCTCACAGGTCTTCCTGATGACCTACATCACCCAGAGTGTCTGCCTCAACCTGACGGACACCTTCAACTGCACAGCAATGACGCCCGAGCAGCGCATCCTTCTTGGGGCTGACTGGGTCTGGGCCATCCTGGAGAAGCCCACCAAGAACCCAAAGATCCAAATCGCGGTGCAGGTCGTACACCTTCCTGGGAGAGAGGACGCTGAGGAGAATAGCATCTCCTCAGAGCCCTGCAGCGAGTCCCTCCAGATGGCCCAGAGGGAGTCCAGCAACAGGACCGTGTACGAGAGGTTGGTGGACTTCTGCACCTCCATCGGCAAGGACTGCTACGCCCTCTTCTTGTTCTTTGGGAAGAAAAATGACAAGGAGAACATCTATGGAGTTCTCAGCAACAACTTTGAGGCGGCCATCGGGAAGTGCAACAAGATCGACAGACCGTTTATTGAGAACTTCTTCAAAGGTTCGAGGTATCTCCATACACCCACAGGAATGATGCAGGCTATCGTCACCAAGAGAGAGGGGGATCCTCTCACTCTGATGATTAAATTTAGCTGACCAAAAGAGGTTGTGTTACTTTGACGGCCAATAACACAATACCAGATCACAATAATTCAAAATATATCAAATAAGTGTGGAGGTTATTGATGTTTCCATTGATAAACAACATCAGTGTTGAGTTAGAAAGAAAAATCTGGGTCATTTGGAACCGGTACCAGTTGTTGTTCTTACACCTTTGAAGTACAACAGTTTACCTGTAGAGTGTTGTGTTGTTTACTTAGCCTCGTTTTCTAACGGCTTTATCCAGAAACAGCTCAAACTACAAGAACAAACAAACTGCAGTTACATGCAAGTTTAGACAGGATGGTACTTGGTGCTTTTATTTCCTGTGCCCTGTAAAAAATCACAGTTTTATATCACAGTTGACATTACGATTTGTCAGGTTTGACAGGTCACAACGATGGCTGCATCCCAATGATATTATTCACGTTGAGGGCCTTGCTATTGTATATACTGCTTTACTGGTTTGACTAAACCTTAATGAAAGAGGCATCAGTTACACCAGAGCTTTTTCAGCTTGAACAGGTCAGAATATTTCAAAAGAAAAGCTATTAGATGAGTTTTACATAGGTTTACAAACTTTAGTCTCTCTTCATAGAGATAAAGAGAACTGGATGCAAACTTAAATATGTAAACGTCATAAGATTAAATGTGTGTTCATCAGTCAAGTATAATCCCATCTACTAGTAAAATGAACACTGATAATGAAACATTAGATCACATTCATTTCAGCCTTTTTGCTGTTTTGTGTTCACGTCGTAGAAAAAAGTGAACAAGGGCTGCCCCCCCTCTGAACCACCCAGGGAACCAGGAGCATTTCCTTCAAAGTCCCAGAAACAGACAAAAATAACCATAAAATGACTTTACACAGTTGGAATCCACCATGTTTTTGTAACCAGCTACCTGCTGTGTTTGGACAATATGTAAATCTGAGTTGAATTGAGGCTTGCTTTACAGTGAGGTTTAGCATAAGCAGCTTGAGCGAAATGATTGTGCATGAACTGTTTTGCCTGGTTGGAAGAGGGCTTGATTAGTCCGTAAGTACTTTTTACCTGGAACAACTGCTCTTGAGGGGATTTTCTTGTGTTCAGTAAATTTGCATCACAAATTGCAGCGGCTTAAAATGGAGGCTGAGCAGACTGCTTTCTGTGAAGAGCGAGTGTGTGGTACATTTAATTTTAGGTGCAGTAGCTGTCAAACATGTTTTAAAAAGGAAGTGAAGTGTCATTTCATTTGCAGAGACTCACACAATGGAAAACAGAGAGGGTTGGAAAACATCCTGTCTTTTCAATGTCTTATCTGTTATTATAATATTATATTGTTTTAGTTTTTGTCTGTTATAATATTGTTTTTGTCTAATATAATATTATTTGAACGTTGTTACTATATGCCAGTGGGAAAACGTACACTATTAAAAATACTTTCCAACAGTTTTATGTGTGTAACTAACAACAGTGTTTTATATAGAGAGAATTTAAGAATATATTGTTTTCACATGTTCCTGATCAGATCTGTAAAAGAATAACAGTTTAACAGTGTAAAAAGCTAACAAGGCCTCGACACATACCAGCACTAAGATACTACTACAGCAAATAAACAGCATTTTGTTGTTATTCAAATGCAGCATGAGAAGCTGTAGAAATGACTCCAGGGTGAAGGACTATTATTCCTATTAAAAGTATATTTTTGGGGAAAAGAGCGTGAGAAAGAAACATTTTCATTATTCCATCAGCGTGACTTCAGGAAATATGTCACCATGATGTACAGTAGTTTATAAGATTTATTTGAGGACCATTTGACCTCAGGTTAATGCTGCATACAAAAACTCAATGAAAAGGCACGTTTACAAAACAGCAATTACATCTTCACATTACTAAAGAGAGCTTTACAAAAGGTAAAAACAACAATACAACACAACATTAAAACATAAAAAGAGGGAATGTGATTTCATTCCTGCAGCTTCAGGATGAGAGTTGTTGTTGTAAATCTGTCCTACAACTGACTCTGTTATCCACAATAAAGGCAACGATTAAAACTGTAAACAGTGAATTCAGCTTCTCTTCTGTTCCCATCAGGAAGATTCAGGTATTTTCACTTTATTTGTCAGAAATTATTTAGAGAGAGAAAAAAAAACAACTAAGGACGGACTCCATCATAGTTCATCTTTCTTGTTGTGGCCTTTCCGCTCACACGTGCACTTCGCGGTGTGGTCGTCTGGCTGAGGCACCAGCTCCATGTCTGGATGTTGTTCGGGCCGTCCCGTCTGACGCTCTGAGTACGTGTTCAGGACTCTGTAGTAGTAACAGTACAGTCTGCTGGGCTGCAGGAGCTCCCGGGCCGCTGCCTGACCCGCTCGGGCCATCTCTTGTGCTTCGGCGTCGTTCTCTTTGGCCCATTTGATTTTCTCCAAAAGGTCCGACAGGTTTCTCTTCACAGGGACGTAGTGAGTTCCTGCTTTTAAATGGCTGTAGAAATGTTCATAGTACTGCGAGTCCTGCTTCAGGACCAGACTGTTCCCGAGCATCAGGTAGGGAAAACGATAGGCTGCCACTGTTCCATCCACGTTCACCTGGTACTTGTACTAAAACAGAGGGAGAAATAAAACCTGGTTTAATATAAGCTTTAAAAAAAAACATACACTGTTTACTGTGTTTATCATGGTAAAGAAAACAGCAAAAATCCAACAAACAACAAAAACAGCATCAAGATATAAAGGATAAGGATAAAATCAAGTACCAAAGGAGAAATTATTATATTTTTCCTCACCTTAAAGAAGTCAAAGAATCCAACAAGCGGAGCTTTGCCGACATGTTTCTCTCTGTCTCTGAAGAAGAACCATCCTGTGATGCCTGCGTCCAGCAGCTCGGGGTGTTTCTTGGACAGAGACACCAGATGAAGACGTTCCTCTCGACTGTCCCGGCCACGGAAAAATGCCTGCGCTGTCTTGTTCACCCACGGAGGCCCTGGAAGAAAGTTAGCTGAACATTAGCAAAAAGGAGCAGCAACAGCTGGAGGTGAGAGAGACAGGTAACTAGATACATGTAAAATGTGTAGTGGATTCTGGATTAATAAAATAACATGCATGTCTTTTCTGATATCATTTGTCAGGGCTCAATTTATACCATGAGGACAAGCTCAGCCTGAAGCCAGGGTGTCTACATATCAAGACTCATTAGATTATTAATTTTATCAAGTGACAGTTTTTCTCACACTAAGTTAAAGCCTTAGAGATGCGTGTCTAACTGTATAAATCCTCAAATATTATTGACTTATTTATTTGACTATTACGCATTTAAAATAGTCTCAAAGTTCAGAAATGCTGGTCTAATTGAATATAAAATCACAGGGCAAAAAACACCACGTGTTTCATATCAACAAGTAACTAGTACTATACAGTGCTGTAAAAAGTATTTCATCTTTATCAAGCTGTGTATAAACCTGTCAGAGCAGATATCAAACAGCACTGAGGCCACAGTTTGATGTTTTGAATTGAATTAACTTAGAATAAGCAGATTAACTTTGTCCACATAAACTGACTCATGTCTTACACACACAGCTATAAAATCCACTGACTAAATCGTGTATCACTGCCACAGTGGGTCACACAGTGTCCTAGGCAGTGTGACTGTGACTGTACGTGTGTGTGTGTGTGTGTGTGATACCTGTGTTTCCCTGGACAGACAGCAGGTCATTGGTAACACCCCTCATGGTCTCCAGGGTGGAGTGCGTGACCTCGTAGGTGGGGAGGATAATGTCGCGGGTGTCTGTGGAGCCGCACCACGACAGGACGGGAACAGCGTTGGAGCTTCTCGACTCTAACGGCCAGTCGCCAACGTTGATGAAGAACTCCACATCAGGCACCCGCACCTTCACCAGACAGAGAGAGGAGACTGAAATCAGCCATCACACAATGCTACATGTAGCCTCTTAGCAGTGATATTACAATACTGCAGGTATTGAGTGGGCCGGATCATGCAGTGTGATCCTTTAACTCACCTTCCTTGTCAGAGAGAGCAGCATTTCATCAGAGAACATCTTGAAGTCGGTGTATTTGCCCAGAGTGCGGCGGTACAGCTGATTGTCGATGATGGCGTAGTGAATGAGACCTCCTCTGTTTGAGAATCTGGGGGGCACTTCCTGTCTGATGTACTGCAGGTCGACCGTGGGAAAAGATTTAAAATCTGCCAGAATCTGTGGCTCTTCATCGGGACACTGCATGACGCTCTGCCAGGTCGAGGCATCGGGCTCAGGACAGTCACAGTACTCATGATAGACAGGACCTGAGCATGAAGAACAGTCACAGTCAGTCACAGGCCAAACTAGGACGACAGTTGTAGACAGTGGTAGTGGCTGCATTTCCGAGATAACTGCTCTAAAAGGAAGCTGGTGTGGAGCTCTTCTGCATGCGTGCAACACTGACCACAAAACATACCAAACTATCTATGAAAGGTTTTGCATTTCTCAGACAGGATGTTGCACAATTCCAGTATACTCCAGCTTTTAACAATGATTTTTTTTTCTTTTGTGTCTTTATTGAACAAGCTTGATAAACAGTCACAACATTGGTGGAAAAACTAGGTGAATCCTCAGATTTAACAATTCAACAACTCAACATTTTAGGTGTTACTGGAGATCTACGGCGCATGATGTCAAATAAGTTTTCTTAATTTGCTAGTGTTTGTACTATTGGCTTGTGTTTTCTTAAGCTCCAGTGCACTGAGGGTTCACACACCTTTTCCAACTTATGATCTGAATGCTTGAAAAATGTGCGTTGTACATGGACCAGATCAATATAATGATTTGATGAGTGTCGCTAGCTGTGTTTGTTGATTGGTTTGGAGATGTGCAGATAATTTACCGCTGTTCATACAGTTGCCTGCGTGTCTTCATGCCTGTTGCAACACTGACCTTGCACGCTGTAGGGCGACTCGGCCACAGCAGCATCTCCGTGCACGACTTCAATCTTCAGACCCTTCAGCGCTGTGCCGTAGAGCCGGTACCTGACCAGGAAGGAGCCGTCTCCTCTGTCCAGAGGCGGGGGGACGTGGATCCGGATGTGCTCCTTCTTATCCAGCGAGCTTATCTTCACTTTGAACGTGTCTTTACCTGCAGACAGCACACATTTAAAAGCATTTCAGTGACACCTCTGTGGCCCAGTTTCATCTCGCTGCAGGCCTCAATCAACAGCACGGCATTTACATTCAATTGCACATTGTTGCACGTATACACCCAGCCCTCATAACACCAGCCTGCTGTTTTGTTAGCTGACCAAACACACACCTACAGACTTTTCCTCAGGAGTTAAAAGCCAGCTAGCTACGTCAGCCGATAACGATCAGACACTTGTTGCCATGTCGACCGGGGGGTTAGCTTCCAACGTTCCAACGGTTATTTACTTAGCAGTTTTCTTAGTTAGCCGTTTCGACCATAAAACGTTCTTACAAGCATTTCGACGACGCTGTGATTAACAAAAAAATGAAAGCTCCAGCTTGTAATACGTGTGCGACCATTTACCTGGAGACAATGTCAGGTTTTCTCCTTTTGAATTAACCGCCTGAATGTAGAAGTAGCGGACGGGTAAGACCCTGCCGGGGTCCAACCCCGAGCCCCAGATGAGACACCTCTGCGGGCTGATTCCCTCACTCTCACAGAGCCCGAAGTTTGTACTAATAAATACAGCTAAAACAACAAACCTAGAAAATAAACCACATCGAAAAGGGTTGAGTAGCCCCGCGCTATGTTCGCACGCCATTATTCCCTGAAAGCGAACTGCTGTTTAGGTCCAAACAAACTAAATATTCACTGGAAAGTTTTGATTGAAACTCCTACGCCGACATGTTGGTGAAGAGAACCACGCCCACTATCCTGGTGAGGCGTTGACGGAATGTCGGAAATGTTGGCTGCGGACTGTGAACGCAACACCAAAGACACTCAGTACAGTAAAGTACCGACAAAAACGACCACTCAACTTCTACTTACTGGCTTGTTGAGCCACACATGGCAAAACACCACAGATAAACCCTCAATTGTCGAAATTTAACAACTGACAAGAGTTTTACTTGTGTTGTTTGTATTATCCTCCTTGGTCATTATAGATAAAGAAACTGAGGTGGCTAGTAAAACACAGTAACTAGAAACACTTTTGACTGAACAAAGGCTGCAGTGAATTCAACACACTTGTTTTTCAATTTTATGTAATCTTTATTTCAGAAAGATTTAGCCTCAAAGACAGATTTTTGTATTAAAAGTAATATGACAAGCAGTTTGATACTGTAAATATACATATGTCATTTAGCCTGATATTAAACCAATCAATATGTTCACAGTGATTTGTGGATTTATGACCAAATGAGTACGGGAAACGACGCAGCTCCGGAAGGAACCAGAAGAACACTAATAAGAAAAGATGTTTTCTGTTTTGTGTCCAAGCTTGTCCAGATTGGGCAGACAGGCTTTCTGTATCATTGGTGGAGGACCGCACAGGACCATGAGGACATCGGTGGACGGAGCAGGGAGGTGGTCCTTGATCATGTCATAGGTCACGAATCCTGAGCTGTAGCTCCAGTCTGAAGGATGAGGCACAAGAGACAGACAGTTAAATCAGAGAAACTGATCTTGCAGCAAAATATCAGATAGATCGGAATAAAAAGCTATTGCATGTGACAACAATGAGACATTGGAAAAAAAAAGAGTAATGAAATTATCTGTTTAGTTTTTGAACTCCTGGGAAAGATATTTAGGTGCTGGTGTCAATGGAGTCATTAATAACGAGAAACGTGAGGCGATTTGTTCGTCTGATGTTTTCAACCACTGATAGTCATTGCTCCCTCCAAGGCAACCAAATAATGACACTGCTAATGAAGAGCAAGCACACCTCTTCAGATGCATAATGATCAAGGGCTGATGAGTTTCTTTTTCTGTGTGGAGGCGACAAAGATGCAACGAGACAGAATACAAGGGCCGTATTATGTTCATTAATTTCTGCTCACTTTCAGGATTATGCAAACGAAGACATGAGCGTTTCACTAAGCTACTGTAACACCCCGGTGGAGCTATCTGCCTCCTCGGCCTGCGAGGATTTTCCTGCAGCGGAGGAGTCTTTGTTTGGTTTCCCATTTTGAATATTCAGCAGTGAAACCAGGACCAGGCTTTAAGGTTTAGTCATCTCCACACAGCTTGGCACTGCACTATTTGTCACACATATATTTTGTATTGTAACATGACAAAAATTATCCATGGGAAATGTTTTCTCCAGACCCCACATTATGACAAATAAACATGTAACCATGTCTCACTGTACTGTTTTAATGTATTTTAAATAAACAGACAGTTTCCAAATAAAGGGTGAGAGATTAAATAATAAATATAGTAATTAGAATAATTTTACTCATTTGTTCCACATTTACTGACGAATCATATCACACATGTATGAACTCTAATGCCTTCTTCCTCTAAGAAGATGATACCTTTTGTTAAAACCTACATGTTTGGCACAATAAAGCCTCATGACCCTGGCACATCCTGCAGGTTCCTGGCCTGCTGATGTGTTTTAATCCAACTCCTGAGAAAAAAACATCCGTCTCTGAAGCTGCTACATGTTCCACCACACGTTCACCACCATAGGCTCATAAATGAAGAAATCCTTTCTCACCCTGTGGAGGTTTGTCAAGCGTAAACCAGAGATCGACTTTGTTGGGATGACTCTTCTTCACTTCCTCCAGCTCCGCCCTCAGTAGAATATCCTTCTCAGTCTGAGAAAGAGAGAGAGAGAGAGAGAGAAAAAGAGATGTTATTTCTCCAGAGTATTCTCCACTCATGTACAGTAATACTCTTTAACTGTAAGAGACAGGGAAGGATTTCCTGCAGCACACAGACACAGCTGACCTGGTTGGCAAATATGAGAGAGCAGCGGGTGTTGTCAGTGGGGTCGGCTGTGATCCTGCGAATTAACTGCAGCATGGGAGTGATACCTGTGATGGCAAAAGACTGAAGTTGGTCTCAGAGGATGATTTATCTCGAAGTGAGTGGAAGACAGTGGAGGAAAATGTTGTCTTTTCTCATTTTTCAATAAAATTATATTGTCAACAGTGGAGCGCAAAACAAAAGTCATCAAATGGTTATGAAAGTTAAACTACCAGAGTGTATTATTAGCGCTACAAGAGAAAAGAAAGGTACTATGACACTTGCAAAGCTGTTTCACCTATTACCCAATATCCATATAGACGACAACAGGACAGATGTTATAATGTACATGCATAATTACACATTAGAGTAGAAATAATAATAATAATGATAATATTATAAGAAACATGAATGAACCTGTGCCTCCGGCGATCATTCCAATGTGCTTATACTTCCGAACCTTGGGCTCTGACTTCTTGTCCGGGCGGATGGAAAACTGACCTTAGGAGACCAGAGTTCAAAATTATATTGTACCACAGTGACATCTGCTGGTGACAGACAGTTACTACAGTGCAGGCACATTAAGTGCAAATTTATATGTATTCAAATATACAATATAGTGTCTTTTACTATTTTTTTCTTTCCACAAATACACATGCCATACCATTTCCCTTATACACCAGCAGTCCATTGGGTCCTCTGAAGTCAATGTTATCTCCAATAGCCATGTTGTCCAGGTACTGAGACATCTTCCCTCCCTCTGGGAACGAGGGATGGCAGTTCTTGTAGTACACCTGGAGAACAGGTGTTGCAAAAAGAACGACTTTAGTACCTTAATGGATATTTTTATTAACTTTTGCCTTGTAGAGTTATACATAATGAATTTAACAAGAAACGAAAAAATGATATCTTTTCAGAACAACAAGAGAAGGGAAGCATCTACTTCAACCAGTCAGCTGATGAGCCTCGTGTTGATTACCTTCACCACAAGGTCAACATATCCCTGGTCCTCATCACTGGAGACTGGAGTGTAGGCTCTGACCACCAGACTGCCGTTCACCTTGGCTGAGAGGTACACGTGTTGACCTGAGGGAGCAGTTAACACAGGTTGAGGGCGTGAAGACTGCGATGTGATGTCAACAGAGAAGAGAAGAGTTTCAGTACCGATTGGTAGTCCAAGGATATGAACTCCAGATGGAAGGCCAAACCGAAATTTCTTAGTGTCATGACTTATTTCCTGTATGAGGAGGACACACAAATACACACAACATAAATAGTGCATACAACTTGCAAGGCCTCGATTGATGTTATCTCATCAATATCAACAGTAAATAACATGTGGAGTGAGACTCAAAATGAACAGTATAAGAGAAGCTACTAGTAGCTTTTCTCATTGCTGTATAGCTAACATTAGCATTAAGATCCAAGCTTTTCACCAGGGGCTGGAAGAGCAACCATCTTGTTTTGTTTCTTTTACTGTTACTCTCCTTCTCCCGCTGCGGTTAGCATGCTAACCAGCTAGCTTTAATAACTTTCCAGTCGCTATAGTATCTGGTCTGACGTATTGCTACTCACAGGGGAGGGATTATAACCTGTTGTATCTTAAATGCAACAACGGCTAAGATCCCGGTAAGACTGGTAAGTAAACAGCTGTTAATGCTAACACTGGCTATACGAGCAAAACTTACAATCTTCATGTTTTACAATTATATCGTAAAAAACCTGTCACCTGTTACCCACAATGCAACTTATCTGAAAGTTCAGTCAAAGATTCAGATTCATACGCGATAGTGCGCAAGCAGCAACAAGCTCTCCAACTAACTTTAGGTTGTTTTTTTTTTTCGTCCTCTCATAAATTGGGCGTTTCCGGAAGTTCTGCACCCACAGCACCGCGCGTAATGGATCCCGGTTGTCATGGTTACTGTATTACACACTGCGAGCGTACAAGCAGCAGTAATAGTAATAGTAATGGTGTATAGACAGTTCGGTTTAGACCCAAAACGACTTAATTAGTTTTAGGCACTAAAAGAGTTTCATTGGGTTTAGGCACAGAAAACTACTTCTTTGGGTTCAGGTGCTGAAAGTACTCGGTTAACACCAGAAAAGATCATCGCTATAGATGCTAAAGTAGCTAGCTCATGTAGCATAAGATAACAGCACATCAAATCAAATCAAATTTGTGGTGATGAGGACCAGGCTACAGAGATCTGGTAAACTCACTTCTTTCTATTTTCACAACCCATAAGATATAATTTTCCATTCATGTAGGGTTGAGCCACAACTGATGTTAACCCGAGTGAAATCATGTAAGGCAATTTATCAGATTTGATACAAACCCAATACTATATAAGTGTATAACCTATAAATTATTTGTAATAAACCCAAACTAGAAAACTAGAACTAGAGAATGAATGTGTGAGTAGATTATAATTTTCTCTGCATGCAGCCTACCTGTTTGTGTATGAGGGGAAGTGAGTATTTGGCCGTGGGGTCCTGCAGAGTGACAGGTAGCCGCTTCTTTTGTTTCTCTGAGCCTCGCAGGAAGAGGAAGTAGTACACCGTGACCGCCACCAGGAAAAGGGCCACCACCACTGGGATCACCTGACAGACAGAGATCATGGACAGGTTGGACAACTGCTGCACAAACTGACTGTCATTGTTCACGTTTTGTAGATTACATTAAACACACACACAACCAGTGATTTACACCAAATAACAAAACAGAGTGGACGAGTAAAATCTCAGGATTTGAGTGAGATCGAGTAGATTGATAAATAAAAGTTATTAAAAAATGATAAGTAAATTCTTACCAAGTTCTGCTCCATAGTTTTAAAATATACTACAGTGTGTCAGAGCCTTGTTAGGCAATGATAGCCTTCACTTTCTGTGATTCTCTCACACACGCACTCATTCAGAGCAAAGGTCCTTTAAGGGGGCGTGGCCTACGGTGGGGGAAAAGGTGGCACATGGTCCAAAGCGCCAATAGGAGGTGAGATATGATCATGGCACTAGGTTGAACAGAGGTGGTATGTAGGCAGTGAGGAGCAGAGCCTTGAAATCACACCACAGGCAGAGGGGAGGGGAGACAGACACATGGAGGTTACATAAACTCTGCAGCTGTTGAGATCCGCTGGAAACGAGAAACTATAGTTTATTTATCACACACTGAGCCGATGAAACTTACAGAATTTATTTGTTAAACAATCTGCACTTTGGTAAAAAAAAAATGGTAGAAAAGTATGTGATCAAGGAGATAAATAACAGTTGTAAGAGGGTAAAACAAAAGGAAATCAGCAAGGCCACATGTTTCTCATGTAGATCAGTCATCCTCATTTTCAAATCATTAATAATACAATATATTTTCCCACAGGCCTCTGTCTACACTGTCCCTGAGGACTCTCCATTGTAGTCTTCATCGTCTGAGCCCATGTCCATAGGACGGCTGGGATCCTGTGGCGTCCTCTGGTCCACGTCACTCTGGGGGGACAGGCCTCTGCTGCTGGACCGCTGCACATCTGGATCAGTGACATTCAGTAAAACATGGAGAATAAAAACATATTATGAAAT
>OMNW01025349.1:0-12899 GCA_900303245.1 Selene dorsalis
CCGGAACCAGGACCAGAACCGGAACCGGGATCAGAACCGGTATCGGGACCAGAACCGGGACCGGGACCGGAACCGGGACCAGAACCGGGACCGGAACCGGAACCGGGATCGGGACCGGGATCGGGACCGGGACCGGGACCGGGACCGGAACCGGGATCGGGACCGGGACCAGGACCGGAACCGGGATCGGAACCGGGACCGGGACCAGGACCGGAACCGGAACCGGGATCGGGATCGGGATCGGGATCGGGACCGGGACCGGGATCGGGATCGGGATCGGGACTAGGACCGGGACCGGGATCGAGATCGGGATCGGGATCGGGATCGGGACCGGGACCGGGATCGGGACCAGAACAGGACCGGGAACTGATATGTTCCAACGCTTCTGATGACATCTGCTGTATTTGACTTTACATGGCTTTGAACTCTGGCTAATTTCCATTTAAAAAAATCAGTGTGGATGCTGACTGACAGTGACGGGACATAAACTGGCTTGATGATGTGGCAATAAGACACTCACACACTTCACGTGAACGAGCCTAAGTCACGTACAGTCTATGGTCTGTAAGAGATCGGACTGAAACTCAGCCATTGGAGTGACGGACCAGGCCGGGGACACAAGGGGCGGCGCTATATCCAGTTAGATCTCTGGTTAAACCAGAAGTGACGTAGTTACTGCTGCTACACATCACAGGAAGTGGAAAACATACACAACAAAGATGGCGGCTCCCAGCGAGGCAACGACGAACGTTTCACACGTGGGAAAAAAGAAGAAGGTAAGTGCGATTAAATTATAAAAAAAAATAAAAAATGTCACGACTGAGCCGTGGACAGTGTGTCGATTTGACCTCCGGACAAACGATGACCGACAGAAAGAAACAGTGGACGACTGTTCACAGTTGAACAGTGGTAGCGTCCCGGTGGAGTGCACACACGCTCACACACAAACATACTAACAAACTAACTGAACTCTCCATTTGTTTGTTTGTGCCTCCTCAGCAGCCTCCAGCTCGGTACTGGCAGGAGCAGAAGGAAAAGGAAGAAGATGAAAACAAAGTGGTAAAAGACGGAGGGCAGAGCGGAGAGGTTCCTCAGCAGGGGGAGAAAAAGACTCAGAAAACCAAGAAAAGAAAAAAAGCAAAGCAAACAGAGACTGATGGAAATGGAAAGAAATTTATATCAGGGGTAAGAGCTAATTTGTCTTTTTGTTAGACTTTGTGTGGTTCAAAGTAAGGGTGTTGCAGTTCATCCCTGAGATGTAAAACTGCCTTTTTATGACCTGAAGATATTATTTCTATATTCTATTATTCATATGAGAACATGATAAATAGTGATTATATTATCTACCAGATGTTTATTAACTGCCCTGTATTCTTGTATTAGTACACTAAATCCTTTTTAATGTCTCTCATGATTGTTCATACTCGTACTCAGAAATCAGACCCTTTCCCTGGTCCTGCTCCAATCCCAAAAGATAGGATGGAGAAGTTCAAGAGGAAAGAGAAAATTAAAAAGGTAAACGCAATGATGCCTTTTTTCTTTTTTTTCTTTTTTTTTTTACCATGTCTGATAAGTTAATGGAGTTCACTTACAGCCAGCATCTCAGTTTTTTCTCCCCGTCTCCTCTTAGGATCGGCGTCAACAGTTCAAGTTGAGAGACGTGATAGCTCGGTCTGAAGAAGCTTCAAAAATGGCCCAGAAACAAGCTGCCCGGTTTGACCTCCTACTCCCAGAGGAAGCAGGGTAATTTAGTGGCATAACGTGGCGCTTTTCTTGACTTTAAATCTTTGTTTAAGTGCCTGATCGTGACATGTCCCTCTTTTGTCTCAGGTTTCTAGAAGGAGATGAAGATGAAGACACATGTACGATCTCTCAGGAAGACATCTCAGAAGCTGTGGATATAGCATCTGGAGCAAAGGTGAGGACACTGGCGAGAGTGTTGGATCCAACTGCTGAGGTCTTATTACTTAAAAATACATCTCTGTTTTGACCAGTTGAGAGACGATGGTAGGTAAACCCTGTGATGAACATGTTGATCATGAAGAGAAACCTTCTTCATTGTTTATCCTTGAGATCAATTGTTAAAGAGGAACTATGCAGGATTTTTATCTTAACTATGCTACATTTACACACACCTACAGTTAGTGGCAGGTCTGTATAGATGTCCTCATTCACCTCATCTGTTATTTATCTAGCTGCATGGTGGGTCCTCAGAGGTTGCCATGATGATTGTACTTACTTAGGTTTTACTGAGTGAGATTCAGTTTTAGGGTGCTTTCACACAGGCAGTATTTAGGTCGTCCCAGTTGAGCTTTGGGCCCGAGGGCGGTGTGGGCGGGTCAGTGTGAACACAGCAGTCGCGCTTGGGTGCGCACGAAAACGGCTTCAGGTGTGGTGCATAGGAAAGGGGCCGGAAATATCAGTGAGAACGGAAGATGAGTAAAAAAATAAGAAGAAGAAACTTGCAGAGCCTCAGAGCAGGACCCCTGTGGCACAAATAATATATACCTTAGTGTTGGGTTAGTGTTACTTACACCATAGGTGCCCAATGTGCAGTAGAGAATATGATTAGATTTAGATGTGCCTCTTAACATGTATGAATGAGCTGAAGCTGTTTTTTTGTTGTTCATTAAGACATCAGTCTATAACATTATACATTGTTTTTCTATTGTTGCCTTTTATTGATTTATTTTTCTCTCCTCAGTATTTTAACCTGAAACTGTCTCAATTCGGACCTTATCGACTGGATTACAGCAAAACTGGACGGTCAGTGTCACAGTCTCTATATTTACATGAAGCGTATATGAAGTGTTTGTCTCTGAGTTCCTCTTTGTGTTTGCATCACCAAACAGCTATCTTAGTGTAGTACAGAAAAGCCACCCTGATATCTTTCTTGTTCCGTAGTTTTATGATATCACTTAAAAGTCTGGTGACATCAATAATAAAAAGTCTGTAGGGTTGCATTTCCTTTAATACTGGAGGGTTTAAATGGCTGTTGGTGGTTCATCTGAAAACAATGCATAAAGTGCTCCACTTTTCTGCAGCTAGTCATCAACTGTGTCTGTCTGTAGCTTAATGCTCGGGAGGTAAGTCTTTTAAATGTTTGAGTTTCATATTTGTCGTGAATGTTGCATCGCTGTCCTGCAGGCACCTTTTGCTCGGTGGGAGGAGAGGCCATGTTGCTTGTATAGACTGGTTGTCCAAACAGCTGACGTGTGAAATCAACGTGATGGAGTCTGTCAATGATGTGAAGTAAGTCATCCCACACCACACAAAGTCCAGTAGTTCATATTTCCAGTCACGCTTCACACTGCCAGCAGCTGTTAACATGCTCTCTGTAACTAGGATATATTTCTGTCTCTGTGTAGGTGGCTCCACACTGAGGCCATGTATGCGGTGGCTCAGAAGAAGTGGCTGTACATCTATGACTCCAATGGAATAGAGCTTCACTGCATCCGCAAATTCAACGACGTCCTTCGCATGCAGTTCCTCCCCTACCACTTTTTGCTAGCCACAGCGGTGGGTTAATTAAAACTGTGCTTTAAGTTTTTGCATGTGATGTGTGGCATGTCAATTTTAAATATATCATTTTTAGATTCAGTCATAAAAAAGTTGTCCTTGGGTGAATGCTGATAAACTGTCTTGAATTCACCAGCAGCTATCACCTCTGACTAACCTTCCTGCTGTCACTCTTGTCCTCAGAGTGCTACAGGTTTCCTGCAGTACCTGGATGTGTCAGTGGGAAAGGAGGTTGCAGCCATCTGCACCAAGACTGGCCGGCTCGATGTGATGTGCCAGAACCCTCACAATGCCATCATCCACTTGGGACACCCCAACGGCACAGTCAGCCTGTGGTCGCCCAACCAGAAAGAAGCCCTTGTTAAGATGCTCTGTCACCAGGGCGGTGTGCGCTCTGTCGCTGTCGATAAGACGGGCACGTAAGTCAACGTGAAACTCTCATGTGGGATTTGTTTTGTGTTTTTTTAAAGGCAGGAACCTTCAAGTACTTTCTGTATAACTTGCATAGAGACCGCAGCCATTTATGTTTAACTTCACTTATTGAGAGTATAAAAGGTTCTGAAACATTTTCTTAAGTCCTCAAACACTCCCCACCTCCTCTCCCAGATAAGCTCAGCCAGCGCCCTTTCAGCAGACCTGTGGTCCATTGTTGTTCTTGTGTGTGTGCATGGGTTTGGTTGTATGTGGCCTCTCGGTTTATGAGGGGAGTTTTCATCATCAGTGAGTTTTAATGGGAACCCTTGACCTGCTGTCGTGAGCAGAACAGTCAGATATTATTTGCCAGGTTCTACATACACAACAAATAAAACCTTGTAAATTAGGCATCCATCCTCAGCAGGACTATGAATGGGCCCCACCTTGCCATTTGTCCACACCATTCAACAAAGCTAAATGTAACTCACAGACAATGCACACTCAATGACTGACACGTTCCCTGCATAATTCAACTTGTGCAAGATCCTCCACCACTGCAAGCGTTTGCCATTTTGGACAAGTCCCAACCGCCCCAGTGCTGTCCCTCATATTACTTCCCTGGGTTTAACTAAGTCAACGTCACTGTCTTTCTAACTGACTTCATTATTCACTTTAGATTCATTGGTATTACAGTTTTTTTCAATTGCTAGCAAGCATTGGTCAAAACTGAAGTCACACTTTCCCTCCTAACACAGTCTGCAAAACAGAAGTCCAGCAAACTGTGAATCACTTTTCATTGCTTTCACACAAAATACATTCAGTGACAACAGTTGTTTTTCAAATGTTAACACACTGCATTCAAAACAGTTAAAAAAAACAATATGAACAGAATGATGGAGAAAAAAAGCCATCGTGCATTTCTACTGCAGCCACATTGAAATCTATAGAAAATCATATTCAAAATATCGACATTAAAATGAAATATGAAAAAATATTGAAAATAAAAATGAAAAATCATATGAAAAATAAAAACAGCTGAGGAAAAAACATTGTTGGGCAGCAGGAAATTGTGGATGTCCCAGGCCAGAGAGGAACAAACATTACAGTGTCTTTGTCATCATTGATTTCACTGGACCCCACAATACAGAGAGGTCAAAGGGCAAGTAACACAACATTGTTGTGTGTGATAGATAGTGTGGTGTTTCCTCACACTGTTGTGGTCTCTGACTGGTTTGCTGAAAAGCATGTGGCCAGATGACAAATAATCTATAAATGATAATCAGCTTCAATAATTTATATGTTCTGCTGTGAAAAATGGACTTGTAGTTTCTCCCTTTGACCACCAGAGAGCAATCTGTTGTTTTTTTTTCTTCTCTCTTGATAGATACATGGTGACATCTGGAATGGATAAAAAGCTGAAGATATACGATATAAGAGCCTTCAAGCCACTTAAGTCCTACTTTCTCCCAGCTGGAGCTTCCTGTTTGTCTCTGAGCCAGAGGGGGCTCCTCTCTGCAGCTACAGGAGATGTTGTTCAGGTGGTCATCCTCTCCACGCTGCACCCTTCATGATTTGCCACTGAAATTTGTGCAGTTAACATTTGAGGAGGGTTTTTGTTTTGGACACACACAGCTTGATATATACCAGCAAAAATGGCAACTTTAGTGAAGCGAAATGTTGAATTGTGTAGTTACCTAGAGGCAAATATCACATTTCAACATAGCAGTGTTAGCACATAGCAGACCTCTTTACATACTGGCCTCATTTAAGTTATATCTGTGAAAACTCCTCACTGTGCAGGTGTACAAGGACGTATGGAGCACTCCAGTGACTAAACCCTACATGGCTCACAGAGCTCGGGGAACAGTGTGGGGGCTGCACTTCTGTCCCTTTGAGGATGTCCTCGGGGTCGGACATGGAGATGGTTTCACCAGCATGCTCATACCAGGTCTGACTTGATTTCACCCACCAAAATGGGTCAAGGTCAAAATATTCATTAACATATGACACAAACCACCAGTAAACTCAAGACTCATGTTTTGTTTTCACATTTATTTTTTTTTTACAATCTGGTTTGTTCTCTTTCCTTCTTCACCCCCGCTGTCCTGCTGTCTGAATTCACAGGTGCGGGTGAACCTAACTTTGATGGTCTGGATGCAAATCCATACCGCAGCGCAAAGCAGAGGCAGGAATGGGAGGTTAAAGCCCTGCTGGAGAAAATCCAGCCGGACCTCATCACCCTGAACCCCAGTGAGCTGGGACATGTTGACCAAGCCACTCTTCAACAAAGGCACCAAGACAGGGTTGAAGCTCTGGTCAGTGTCTACAATGATCAGTTTTTTTACTTCATGTCACACACATCTGCACATTTTTAAATATATTGCTTTAATATTGATTTCAACTTTTTTGTCTTCTTAGGGCTTTGACCCACTTGCCAGAGAAAAGTTTGCTCCGAAGTATAAGAAAAAAGGTCGTAGTTCTGCTGGCAGTATTGAAAGGCGCAAGAAGCAAGTGGCTCACGAGGATCAGAGGGTGAGTAATCCAGAGTCTAAAATGAAGTTTGATTAAATCACGTTGTTGTGTTTTTTTTCCCTCTGAGTCTGCACTGCTTGGCTCATCTCTGTTGACTTGTTTACCCCACAGGATATGATCAGGAAATGTGTGGAGGACAAAATGAAGATGGAAAAAGAAAGAGAGAAGAGGGAGAAAAAGGAGGCAGCTTTATCCAGCTCAAAGTCTGCTCTGGACAGATTCAAAAAATAGAAAGATAGGACCCTTTGTGTCGCCCAAACCCCAGTAATGTTCTGTGGGAGTGACCTCTTGAACTTCATACAAAGGACGCATTTTTGAAGACTTTACCAGGGGAACAAAAGACAAGCTGCAGACATTCTGGATGTTGTCTGCTAATGGTTAGCAATCAATGCTGAGTGCAGTGATTGGGCCTGTAGCCTCGAGCACTGTCTGTGTACATGGGCAACTAATGTGATGTGCAAAGGCTGGCATGGGTGTCACTGAGAATCAGTGTCAAATTGCATTTTTTCTGTACTGATAAGCAAAATTTTCACTCACTCGTGACCTTTACAAATGATGTGTTTTGGAGGCTGAACTGACTTAGTGTATATCAAGTGTTTTTATATTAATATGTTAAAATAAGAAACATATCAACCCTCTTATAACAGTGTTATTTGACATTGTGTCTAAATGTAAAGCAGCTTGAATATAAAACGTACTCCCATACTGTCAGCACATTCATTAACTCAGCAGACTGATCAGCAGGTGTACAGTCACTAGTAACAATGATAATTGGTTGTGCAAAAGAACTTTGTCATGAATATAATATTTACATTATATTTACAGTATAATCAGAAGATCCTCTTAGTATTAGATCAGGTGACTGGGAATCACACAAACAACTGAGGAAGTCTTGAAGCTGTATCTTCCCTGCCTAATAAAAGTTTCCATTTATCAAATTCGCAGCCTCAGTTGAGTTGAAACTGAAATACAGGTCACAGGATGCATTATCCTGAAAGGTTCTTCATTAGCAGGTCCAACTTGGGAAGACTGGTTTTACTTTACATCTTCAGTAACCTAATAAATTAAAGTTCCCAGCATGCACTGCTGCTCCGAGGGAGTTAACAGTTGTAATGACAGATATTGTAATCAGTGTCTCTGCTTGGGATAACTTAATATACTGTGGTTGGAAGATATGCCTTGTATGTAATTTGCACTCAGGTCTTCGGGATGATAAACGATGGAAGAGATGATGATTCAACCGTGTCGCAGTTTTCTATTGAAAGAAACTTATGCCTGATGACTTCTCAACTCTTTGTTTCCTTTTGGATTGTGGAAACTATTGTAAGTTGTGAACTTCCTTAGACATTATTTATGTGTTAATGCTTTACGAATGTGTCAAAAAAATGTGTCTGAAAGAAACGACAGCAGGCAAAGCGACATTAAGATACAGAGGGGTTTTTTATTGGTTGTGGTAGTTGAGTTTCACACATGTTTCCTGAGTGTGAACACACTGACTTCCCTTTTTTCTTTGAGTCTTTACCTCTGACACTTTCAAAATGGAGTCCTCCAAAACCGGCTAGACAGAGATTAAACCCAGGCAAGACACAATCACACAAAACACCTGGTCACACCCCCATTTTAATGTCTAATCTTACCAATACAGTTGGAAATGCTGCTGACTGTTGCGATGCTCAGATACATCTCACTGTCTCCTGCTGACCAATTAATGCCCAGTCTTTGCACGTATGATCATGTCTTTATTATTGAATAACATCATGAATTCGTTTCATGGATAAGGGTGATTATTTTTGAACACAAGAGGTTTTAATCAATTATTACTTCCTTCCTACTGGGTATATGCAGCTTGTGATTTGATATATATTTTACTGGTTTTTGGATACATGCATTTAAGCATCTTAGACTAAGATCTACAATTTAAGTACCTGGTGATAAACTACGTGTATAATAGTAGCAGCTTTTAGATGTCAGACATAATGTGTTACTTGAAGAACTGGCTCTGATGTGCAGTTATCACATAAGCGTCTGTATTTCCTGGCCAGATACTATCAGCATGCCTGTGTTGTTTGTTCTACATCTACAGCATGTGTCAGTGTAATAATGCAGGATGCAGTAACAGTCTAAAGGTTGGGTAAGGATTACTGTGATAGTTCTTCATACTACCCGCTGGTCTTCCCCTTTTCTGCAAAAAAAGCCAGTAAAATGCATTGTTGTGTTTAAAAAAATAAAGCTATAAAAATAAACTGACATTTTCTCAGTGCACACAGTGTAGCTTCACAATCTGAAGAGCACTTGTGCTGTTCACAGTATTGAAGCAAGGCACAGCCTCACTGATACCACTTTTCTCTCTCAGCAGACCTCTCAGTCACAATCCCTGCTCCAGTCCCAGAGCTGACCCAAGCATCGCCCTGACTTTGCACATCCCCAGTGAAGCACGCAGACTCAGCCATGAGCAGGGAGGGGATGAATGAACGTCAGCCCAGAAGTGCAGCATCTCCCTGGGTGTGATGTGGTGGATGGACACCATGGCCTGATAGCAGCAACGTCCATAGGGAACACCTGGACCACCAGAGAAGAGGGGGCAGTGTGAGGGCAGCACCCCGGCTGTGCGAGCACACAGACCCACAAACACATCCTCCGGTGGCAGAGGTGTAGATAAGGGTGAAGCAGAGGCTGCCAGGGAAATTTTGAGCAGTGCAGAGCGGGACAGGACATAAGCTGTACCACTGCAATAGTCTGGGAAGACAGAGGGAGGGTAGGCCCCTGCAGGGAGGTAGTGCTTGCTATCTGGGTCACGGTCCGGAGCCACATGGAGATGCACCCTCCCCAGGTACAAGTCTCCTTGTTCGTAGGGGTTGCGGCTTTTGTTCAGGAAGTGCAGGAGGGCACTGGGGTTGAACAGGACATCATCATCCACTTTGGCCATGAAGTGAGCATGAGGGCAGAACCGACGGGCCCAGCCCAGCATGGACAGAGTCTTCAGGGTAAGGTTGGAGTAGGTGTCCAAAAAACGCCCTTGAATCAGATCTCCTCGCTCCCGGGCCTCCTCTATCAGCAGCTTGGCCAGTCCCGGGTCAGACGCCACACCCACCATGAAGAGGGTCATTACCCGCAGGCCCCTCACCTCCACCTCCCCTCCCCAGGTATCCCTGATGGCTTGGCGGGCCCTCTGATTGGCAGGAGCCGTGGTAACCATGGTGATGAGGTAAGGCTTGGCACGCTGACACACGAGCGGGCTGGGCATGAGCAGGAATTCCTCGGGTCTGGTCGGAGGGACGCTCTGCGGGGGGATGATGCCGGCGTGCGGCTCCACCACCGTGTTCATGCTCAGCGAGGTGACCCATGACTCGATGAAGTCCACAAAGAGCAGAGCCAGCACGGCTGCGCAAACCATCGCCGCGCACACATATGGCAAAAGTCCAAACCGGTTCCCTCGCTTCCCAAACCGGGGTTTAAACATCCCGGCGCATAGTCCCCGTCCGACCATGACCAACCTCCACGACCGCTGCGCAGCTCTGGTGACAGCTATGGCTGCTGCAACTACACCGTTTCTCCCTCACCGCCCTCCCCTTGTCTCCACGACCTGAAGCTCCCCTCTATTCTTCTATCATTGCGTTTTTACGCGTGTCCTCCGCTCTCGTTCTCCCCGCGTCGCTGCTTTGCTCTGGGATCCAGATTCGCAGCAGCAGCAGCAGCAGCAGCAGCCGTGGGACAGTGCCAGTGTCGGAGAGGATGCGGTAAAAGAGCTGGTAACTGCTGTGTTGATGCCACAGCTCACTCAGTTCTACTAAAGTGGGATATGCAGCTGCGCAAATGAGATGGTCGATCCGCCAGCGGCCCGGAACTATTTTTGATCTATAGCCTACCCACCCTTAGGTAAATCGCGCCCCGATGCTCCCTGACGGTGTGATGAGGGTTGCTTTTGATGAGCACGTTTATTTTCCGGTCATCAAGCTGCGTATCGACTGTCCCGTGGACTCACCAGCCACACGCACATTTAACAGGACCACATCGATAAATGTTGATCCAGCGCACAAATGATATTTATGCTTGCATGCACTGGTGTCATTTAATTAGCTGCAAAAATAAGCCGTGACCTGTTTGACACCTAAAGGACCAGATTAAAATACTATAGGCTGCAACTGCGGAAAAAACAGCGGTTTTACATACCCGTCCTGTTATTTACCAGCAGACGGTTCTGATGAGGCTTCATCTGCAGGATGGGCAAATCAAAGCATTTATTGCATGCATAAACAGCATGACTTATTTGAGTGTATATCACTGAGAAAAGCAAGAAAATACATAGTAGCTATGTTCTTATCAGGCTCCGTTTCCACCCCCTCTGAAGTAGGTATACATTGATGGCGGGTTTCTTGCATTACTCACAGAAACCACAAACGGCAAGACTGTGAACCACGGGAAATGGAAAGTTCAAACTGGCGCATTTTTGTGCTGTGTGTATACGGCACTTTATTAGCCTATGTGTATTGCTGATATTCATTCAATCGTATTTTATCAAGTTTAGGATTTTTATAGTTTTTTTTTCCACACCCCAATGAATTGTGTCACAATTGGGCCCAAAGAGGGTGCAAAGCCCCTCGGAACAACCCGCAGTCAGACTGCAGCAGCTGAGCACCGAACGACCTCTTAGTGCCAACACATGGAGCCTGTAAAGAAAAACTATGGTCCCTCCAGAAATATCTGAGCATTATTAATAGTATTACATTGCACCATCGATAATAGACAGGGTGTGAACTGTGCTGCTTTCCCGTGTGCCTATTGTTCTCTTGCACATCCATGACTGGTGGTGCAGGACGACGCCTGGTGGTATTTAGTGGTACTGCTTATTTTCTGTCTGGACATGTTTGTCTTTTCTCTTGCAGCCAATGTTCCTCCTATTCTCCCTTTTCTATTTCTATTTAGTTTTTGATTTGGAGGGGGGGCGGGGGAGTTGAACATGTAAGGTGTACATACAAATGTGAAGTCATTCCTTATTATCCATTGCAGATCTGAGTGTACAATAAGATAAATAGAGTTGAGTTGGTTCATTTCCACACAGTTGTTCAAATGGGAAATGGAAAATCAATTAGTATCCACAGGCCTCATTAGGCCATTCAGAGTGAAAAGATGTTTATGTCAGTATAAATACATCCTTCCATGGTAGGGACAGAGTAACTGGCCTGTTCCCTTTTGCCACAACTATAATCTACAGTACCATCCACTTCTCTAAGTCCCAAACATAATGCAGTGGGTAAAACATTATGTACCTGAGTGAAGGTTCACATATGCAGCTATTCACAAAAATGTCACAGAAATGTCAGAGAAAGGAAATCAGGGTTTTTATCAAGTCCAAGCCACAGCTCTGTGCATTTGGCTCATCAATACAGGGAGGCCACGTAACTTTTTAGACATGTGTTTAAATATGACCAAATCATTTTGAACAAAAAGCAGTACAGTTTTTAGGGAAATTTAACTTATGATGAGCACCCATTGTGTGTTTTCCCAGTACACATATTTATATTCATATGATCTGTCAGTTTACCCCTCATAATCAGCTTGAGGTGTGTTTTGATCCATACCAGACTATTAACACAACCATTAAAACCTCTAACTCTCTGAATATTATCTGTGCAAAATGTAACAGCATTTGGCACAAATTTGGTACAGACCCGTGACTGTGACTCATAAATATTTTACACAGAAAGGGAAATGAAAGTGGGTGATGTGTTAATTTGCACCACCCAGTGTTATTTGTAGTATAGAAAGAAAGACATTTGTCATGTATTTAACTGAAGATAGCAGACCAGAAATACTTCTAGAAAATGAAGAAACAATGATTTTGAGTTTTATGTTCCTTGTTTTTTCCATTGTGTTACTTCATAAACAGTGGTGGAAAGCAACTAATACATTTACCCAAGTACTGAAGTAGAGTTTTTATGTATTGTACTTTTCTCTATTATCTCAAGTTTCTTTCAGATAATTTGAAATAATGATATAGCCTTTTTTTTCCCTTTTGTTGCTTCATATTTATTTGACAGGTAAAGTGACTGGTTACTTTTCACATCAAGGTTTTACTTACAGGAAAATATGATGAAGATAATAAAATCCACATTACTTTAGAAGTAGTAGATCATATTTAAGCTGGAAAAAGTGAACACCCCAACCCAACAATTTCGTTATTTATTTCACCTTATACTTAGGCTACATGGTTATTATTATTAGTATTACTATTAAATAAAGTAATAAAACATTATCCATGTTTAATGTAATGTAAAACAAATGTCAGCACAATGACATCAGCAAACTCGTGTTATTTTCCCTACATAAAAAAACACATTAATTAATTCACATTAATTACGCTTCATATTTCCCACAGTGAATAATTTACTCACTGTTTATCATCTTTTTTTCACATCTACAACTTGACAATAAAG
>OMNW01025349.1:13059-27064 GCA_900303245.1 Selene dorsalis
CAAATATTTTATAAAATAACAGAGCGCCCTAAATCCGAGACCGCCGTTTGCTGGAGGTAAGTCTGAGCTCCTGATTGAAAACCATAGAAAGCTCGCGGAGATACTGGGTGATAAAAGAGCGCTGCTAATCTCCGGGATAGCCTGTTAGCTAGCCGATGCGGAGCTCCCTTCCTGTCCGTCTCCGGCGGCTCGGGAGCCGGGGAAGGACGCTGGGCTCAGTGCGCCTACGCGGATGATCTGGACGCACTGTTGAATTAATAGTTAAACATTTGACCCCTCTGTCGACTTAACCTGAACCAGTCCCCCCCCCCGGAGGACGGGGCGACACATCCAGGGGTCGAGTCGGACAGAGTGCAGCCGTTGTTCGGTTTACTGGTGTTAAGCTAACGTTAGCCACAGCCGCTAACAGTGTAAAGATGTAGCTGCTGCAGATGAACTCGACCTTTTTACCTTTGCCATCCCGGGGACAGGAGTGGGCTGAGAAACAACTATGAATTTATTTACCAAAGCTGTATTTTTAAATGTGCTGCTAGCTCATTGACAGTCGTCTGCTATAGTGTTTGGATATAAAACTGCACTGCAACATATTAAACATTAGGAATCGTCTTCAGTGTTACTGGCTGCCTGCCAAATTCTCCATTTTGTCCTGTATTGTGACGCGTTCAGGGAAGGAGGTATTGACGGACACCAGGTTGCACCAATCAGTGAACATTAAGGAGCAGCAGGCTGCGCCCTTTGGTCAGAGTGCCCTGGGAGCACTGCAGGCACATTAATCAGTCTTCACTAGAAACCCAGATCAATAAAGATAATCAGAACTTGATGGAAAACGTTATTGCTATTACGGCTGAAACCATGAATTGCTAAACCAAATAGTTGACTTTTAATTATAACCTATGAAGCACACAATAAGATATTGTCAAACTTTTTATTGTTTCAGACTCAAATATGAGAATTACTGGGAGCTGTTACTATCTACTATTTCTATTTCTGTGAAATGTAACCGTGCGTTCATACTTGAAGGAGAAAAAAAATCTGTCATCTGTACTGTATTTCCTCTTGTACTTGATTTCACCTCCTAAATCAACCCAAGCTGTTTTTGCTCGCAGGTGGCCACGTTTTTCCATACAGCAGAGTATGTAGTGCTTCATTATGGTTTCTGTCTGCTCTAATCTGATTCACTCCCACCAGCTGTGTTCAAAGACAAAGAAATGTAGTGAGGCTGTGATCCATCCATCTGTGTTCACTTATAGCCTTTAATGATGTCTGGTTATTTTCTCGCTGCTCTCTTGACTTTCCGTTGCAGAGTTTTCTGCTTACAGTAATGTCAATGTTGCTTCCAGGGAACAGAAATCTTCATCAGCTCATTCTCTGTGTGCGAATACATTGAGATACAAAACAGGTTGACTGTATAAAGAGTGTGAAGTAAAACAGCACACTGGGTTGGTTACCTGCTGTTTGGTGAAGAAAATGAAAGCATCAAGAGTAGAGAACGCAGCTGTAAGGCCGAGTGCATATATGGCCCATCCAAAAAGTGCTCAGACCCCTTAAAAACCTAAACATCACATTATATTATCCAGACACTTTGCTATGCCTCTTGAAATTTCACTCAGGTGTTTCTCATTTCTTTTGATCATCCTAACACCTTTCCATACCACCTGTGGTAAATTCAGTTGATTGGACATTTTTTAGAAAAAGGTACATAACTGTCAATATAAGGTTCCATAGCTGAAAATACATATCAGAGCAAAAAACCAAAGCTGTCAGGTTAAAGACACTGCCTACAGAGCTCGCAGGCCAAAGTGGGACAACCCCTGAGGTACAACCATCATGCATCATCTCTAGTCTCCTCCAAGTATGATGCTTAGACCTGAGGCCAGACGGTTCGGACAGTTCAGTCTTGATCTCATCAAAATAGAGCGTCTTGTTTCTCACAGTCTGAGAGTCTTTTTTTTTTTTCATAAACTATCAGGGGAGCTTTCCATGTGGCCACTGCCCAAAAAGCCCAGACAGACAGACAGAGCTGTGCACATTGAATTTTAATGTCATAATCCTCGATGTTACTTTAGCATTAACATCATTTCTCTGCTCCTCTGTGACCGTTTGCACCTTTCTGGGTGGCTAATGCTTGTGCCATCTTTCCAAACAGACCTCACTAATGACCTTACATCATCATGACAGCCAACCCGAATCTGCTGTCTCAGCAGAAAGTGGATTCTGAGCATGAGGCAGAGGTGAGTGTGCAGAGAAAGAGATTTGTGATGTACATGTCTGCTGGCCTGCTAGGTTGTTCCATATAAAGCTAATGGTGTTTATTGAACTGTTTTTTTTCATTTGAAGGAAACTCTTTAGCTGTGTGGTTAGTAGATGGTGCATTTGTTTGTTGCCATAGAGACGCACTTGGAAATGTGCATGTAGACGGTTCCCTCTTGTATTTAAATAAAAGTGTTTTAAAATAACATCCCTATGCCAAGACACCCAAGTGAAATCTGTTTGTGTTGTAGAGGTTGTTGATTGTAATTTGTATGTGTTGAATTTTGTTAAAGTGTTTTTCAAATCGTAGGCTTCATCCTCTCCGTCAGAGTCGGTGATGAGTGAGTCTCCTCAGCGCTTTCAGGTCATCTCCTCTGAGCCTGCCACAACACCACAGCGAATACAGGTAACCACAGCTGGCCACAGACACACTGCTTCTGTCTGTTGATGTCGTCCTCTTTCGGTGCATTAACAGCAGCAATGAACACGCTGATGTTACAACATGTGACTAAGCTCTCCAATGTCTCCAGTGTTGCTTTTTCCCCTTAAACCCATTGGTTTATGTCAATTTCCGCCACCACCCGCACCCCATCTCTCTGTGTCTTCCTTCTCCATCTCGATCACCCACAGATTGTAACTGACCAGCAGACAGGTCAGAAGATCCAAATAGTAACAGCCATGAACCCGTCCAGTGCTCCCAAACAGCAGTTCATTCTCACTACGGCTGACAGCTCAGGGGCGGGCAAGGTTATCCTGGCCTCACCAGACAGCCACAACACTAAGCAGCTCATCTTCACTGCTGCAGACAGCCTGATGCCAGGAAGGATACAGGTACAGTTTTACCAGGAATATCACCCTCTGGTGACTAATGTGATGACACCATGGGCGTTATCTCAATCTTAATACTTGTTACTACGGTATTTCCAGAGATTGTAGACACTAATTATGACACAGACATTAAGGTGAAATACCAGCTTGACTTTGCTTTTCAGATTGTCACAGATCCAGTGTCAATGGAGCGGTTGTTAGGTCAGTCGGGGGACTTGACCAGATCACAGCCAGTGGAGTACTGTGTGGTGTGTGGGGACAAGGCTTCAGGTAATAAAACTTATAACTGTGCCACTTGCACGTGTGATATTTTGTTTGTATTATCAATGATCCACCCTGACTTAAAATGTCTGTATGTTTGGCTTTACGTTGTCAGCAGTCTCCTCACTCACACCGACTTAGACTGACCAGCCTTCTCTGTGTTCAGGGCGTCACTATGGAGCAGTCAGCTGTGAGGGATGTAAAGGCTTCTTCAAGCGAAGCGTGAGGAAGAACCTGACCTACAGCTGCCGCAGCAAACAGGACTGTGTCATCAACAAACACCATCGCAATCGCTGCCAGTTCTGCCGGTTGAGAAAATGCCTTAATATGGGGATGAAGACTGAGTGTGAGTTTGCTTCTCAATCCAGGACACTACACATGAAGACAAAATACAGTTGCACTAAAGTTTGGTGTTTGGTGTTTTGGTGTTATCAGGGAGTCTGCTCACAATGTCATGCATGTACAACCTACAAATGAGACCAGTGTGACAGGAAGTCATACAGGAGGTGGCACCATCAGATCTGTACCAACACTATAGGGTTGTTAGATACAGTATCCAGGAATTGAAATTAATCAGTTTTTTTTTTTTGGTTAATATAGCTATCAGAGTTTGTCTGTTTGCTGTTTGTCCTCAGCTGTGCAGAGTGAGAGAAAACCCATTGACATAATGCCCAGAGAGAAGCACGCCAACTGTGCTGCCTCCACCCAAAAGATCTACATTCGCAAGGACCTAAACAGTCCTCTCATCGCCACGCCGACGTTTATCTCCGACACAGAGACAGATGGCTCCAGGTCAGTGGGAATCGGGAGTAGACACACCTCGCCTCATCAAAGCTCTGTGCTTGTTCCACTTCTCAGCTGTTGGTGTTATGTGAGCTGGATTTTTGATGGTGTGTTGTGTCATGTGCAGATCCAGCCTGCTGGACCAGGGGATGCTGGTTAACATTCAGCAGCCAGTTATCCAGAGCGATGGGACTTTGCTGCTGGCCACAAACTCAAAGGTACAGATGTTTGTGCAGATTTAGTAAATATAACATCTGTCTGCCCCGCTTCCTGTCTTTGTCTTTCATTTTATAAATAGCATCAGTATCAGCATTTTTTCATTTAAAGCTCTTTGCCAGGTTTGTTTTTTAATTGCAGCAGATTCAGTCTGTGTTTTGCCTCTCAATGTGTCATTTTCACAACATGCTGATTTTGCATGTATAGAGTGGATGGATTGGTAAAGTGATCTCAGTCTGTATGGTGTAGTAATCTGCATTGTGTGTTTTGTCTTCAGATGGAGTCTGGGCAGGGGGACTTGGGGACATTAGCCAATGTGGTAACATCACTGGCCAACCTGAGTGACTCAATAAAAGAAAATCTAAACAATGGTGACACCTCAGACAACCAACATGAGGAGTCAACCAGCGAGATAACACGGTCAGTCAGCGGTTCAACTTCATCAAGTTTCAGGCGGTCATAGTAAACCAACTCGTATTGGCATTCAGATATTGTAAAAATTAGTAACCTGTAAGCTAGGGTATAACTTTGATGCAAAGGGTTTTACTCTTTTCCCACCATTCATTCATAATAATGTGTATATGTGTGTGTGTGTACAAAAGGAAACACCTTTATGTTGTGTGTCTGTGTTTGTTGTGTCACAGTGCCTTTGACACTCTAGCCAAAGTCTTCAACCCCCCTGAAGAAACA
This sequence comes from Selene dorsalis, assembly GCA_900303245.1. Classification (NCBI taxonomy): domain Eukaryota; kingdom Metazoa; phylum Chordata; class Actinopteri; order Carangiformes; family Carangidae; genus Selene; species Selene dorsalis. Next base: position 18,088 of record OMNW01025349.1, read on the forward strand.
GGCGGACAGGGTCTGGCAGAGAAGTTGCAGTGTGTCGGTGGTACAACAATCCAGCTGATTGGTCGAGACCAGGAAACCCCCATCATTGAGGTGGAGGGGCCGCTGCTCACCGACAGCCATGTTGGCTTCAAGGTGGGCGGAGTCATGCATCAAGCTAATAGCCACAGTAACAGACATTTGTTGAACATCCCACAAGGATTCAAGGCAAAAATCTGTATGAGCATATTGTTAAAGATCAATGTGTACATGGATGCATATTTAACTGTACTGGTGTGTTCAGCCTTCCTCTGTTAACTCATAGAAGAACTTAGATGTTTTTTTATTATGACATGCTCTTTGATGACTTCTTGGTCTTTATTTTCTTTGGCATTCATCTGTTGGTAGACATTTGTCAAATACTTAAATGCTCAAATGTTTTTTCCCTTAAATCATTTTCCTGTCTGTCTCGTCTCTAGCTGACCATGCCCAACCCCATGCCAGAGTATCTGAATGTGCACTACATCTGTGAGTCGGCATCCAGGCTTCTCTTTCTCTCCATGCACTGGGCACGCTCCATCCCTGCCTTCTCAGCTCTTGGGTGAGAACGTATTTATTATTCGTGTTCTGTAGTCCGTTATTCACAAGCTCACACTCATCTTTCCTCCTTTACCTCTGTTCTTTTCAGTCAGGAGGCAAACACCAGTCTGGTGCGGGCCTGTTGGAACGAGCTCTTCACTCTGGGTCTTGCTCAGTGCGCTCATGTGATGAACCTGTCGACCATCCTCGCTGCCATCATTAATCACCTTCAGAGCACCATCCAGGATGGTATGGACCAAAGACCTCGTCATCACTTCACAGTAGGACTCACACATTTATAAACAGGAGAGAAGAAATGTGATGTTTAAAGTTGTTACATAACAACTTGACCTGAAGAGAAAAGACATTGTCACCATTGTTGATAAGATAATGAAAAATATTAGATATTAAATTTTACCACCATGTTGTTACATTTTCAGGATTACACTTGTAAAAAGACATTTGGCTTCAATACCATAGGTTGAATTTTGATGTAAAATGAAGACATTATAAAATGTATACATCTCCAAACGACTGACTTGTTGGCTCAATTAAAGAAACTATATGTCAGCAACATGAGTGAGGCGGAGTTGCAAATTTTGATGGTGATGACAAGTTTTTTTTGATTCTTTAAATAAATTTTCTGATTAGCTAGTCTTCAACAACAAAAAATATCAAATTACAAATTCTGCATTTCCTTCCATCTTAGACAAACTTTCCGGGGAGAGGGTGAAGCAGGTGATGGAGCATATCTGGAAGTTTCAGGAGTTCTGTAACAGCATGACGAGGCTAGAGACTGACAGCTATGAATATGCCTACCTGAAGGCCATCGTGTTGTTCAGCCCTGGTGAGTCTGTAAAAGAGGACTGTCTGATTTTTTTTTTTTTTTTGATATCTGATCGCTGATCGGGGGATAAAATTGAAGTAAATTACCTGGATTTGTCTTTTGGTTAATGATAGTTATGTGTTTGACTCATCAGATCACCCCGGTGTGGACAGCGGCGGGCAGATCGAGAAGTTCCAGGAGAAGGCTCTGATGGAGCTGCAGGACTACGTGCAGAAAACCTATCCAGACGATATGTACAGGTACATTCACGCTTCCAGTCCAATCAGTCAGCACAACATCCTGACCCCATTGTAAAGCAGTAACACTGAATTACATGTGATGTTGGTATCAGTGGTATGTTAGGTGTTTATTTGACTGTCATATGCTACTGACACATAGCATGTATTTCATTAAATGTATAGATTAAAATTATAGTTAATTTAAGTCATATTTAGTTAATATCACAGATTTCTGGACAAACATGTTATAAACAGATACAGAAAATAATCTTCTCCACCATGAAGACATAATGTTGTCAGCGTTTGTAGCTGTGCTTATTGCCACTACCTACCAGACATGAATAGTATTCATCACATCAGTGATGATTATCTGGACCAGAGCAGTGATATGCCATATTTATCTGCAGCATATGCCACTAAATCCATGGAGGTATCTGCCAGTAGTACACTAGTGACATGCAGTCTTTAGGTGCCATCTGTCACAGCACAGCTAGGCCTGTTAAAACAATCTGTGTTTTGTGTGTTTGGGGATTTAACCACCACTAAGTCTTATGGCTGCATCAGACACTGACAGCCTGTACACGGTGGTGCTTAGAGTTTGTTTAGATTAACAAAAAAATGCAGACGTGGATTTTACTTTCTTTATCGTGGTCTCAATGAAAAGTGGCAAATGGACATAAATTTGACTCTTGAAGTCTGTGACTGCACGCTGAAGACAAAGACAAGTCATATCCTGTAAAAATCATCTTCTTTAAGAATAAACAAACAAGCAGCAAACATAAATTGTCAATGTAACTGGAACTGTTTTGTGTTTCCTCAGGCTGACCCGTATCCTGACTCGTCTCCCTGCCCTGCGCCTCATGAACTCAAGCATCACAGAGGAGCTCTTCTTCACCGGCTTAATAGGTAACGTTTCTATCGACAGCATCATTCCCTACATCCTCAAGATGGAGACGGCTGAGTATAACAGCCAGGACTCTGACCCCACAGAATGACATCCCATCAATACAGGACCTAGAACTGTTGATTTTAAGATGGTACTCTCTTTATGTCTCGAGGGGTTTGATGTTGAATCCCAGTCCAAAATCTTGCAGCAGCCCCTGATTTAAAACTGATGCATGGTGCAAATTCATGCAGGAATCCTTGGTATATAACGATTATCTGGCACTGGAGAGCCAGGGCGACACTTGGAAGGTCCTCTGGAGCTGGCGCAATATGGTAATTTGGAGTTTCTGGCTTGAGCTCAGTCACTCTGAACTAAATGAAAGAGGAATTTTCTGCATCTGCAACTACGCTTGTCTCCTTTAATGTCTTTATAGCACTTCAGGCTCATTATACGAACTTTAAAATCTGGTCTAAGTCTTTCAAATTATTGCAGTTTTTTTTTTTTCCAAACCTTATCACGTTGATCACATACACAACCTGCAGATATCAGATGAGATACTGTATATTGATAAACACAGCCCAGAGTCTTAAAATCACAAATGGAAAATTTACATGTGGAATTGGAATCTTGTGTATTTAATCGCTTTAATCTTAAACCTAAAGTAAAATCTTAGTACTTACTTGTACTGTTAAGTATTTATTTATGTTGGCCTCTGTGAACATTGGCCCAGTATAATCTTATATGGTTAATGGCTGTGCTGTTGAATTTGAGAATTCAGGCTTTAACGAAGACAAAATACAACATAATTGTAATTGTTTTTGATTTTTTTCAATTTTGTAAGTGACACAATCAACATGAATGAACTGTTCTGTGCCCTAATTAATTTTAGTTGATAGCTGGAACGAGCCCTTCAGTCAGGTACAAGGGCTAACTCGAACCTCAATCCTTTATGTGCATATGTGCAAGTATTCATATGCACTTGCTGTCGCAACATTGAGTTATTACACAGTACATATATAGCTCTTTACAATGTCTGATTTTATTTTGTTTTTCAGTTTTGATCCACATTCAGTTGATATTCGCAAAATCACATCAGCCAAATTAGCCAGTTCATTTTTTGATATTGAACGACATCTTGGGGAGAGTTTAGGTCTTTATGTTTAGGTACACAAGTATTTCTGGGTTATTTTGAATATGTTGCTGCAGCATCATAAGCCGTGCAATCACATCATCACTTTTCTCTTCATGACAATCAATTTAGTTCTGTTGCATCTGTTTTCTGACTGTTCGTTTCAGTCTGCATTTTGTGTATTTAATGTGTCAGTTGTTTCTTTTAAAGAATTAGATTATCTCAAAGATTATAGGTTCAAAAATGTTACTATATGTAGCTATGCTGCTGTTTTTGTACTTGTGTTTGCATTTGTATTCTGCTAAGTGCACATCAATCAGCTTTGGTGGCGTCCCACTATTCATGCTGACTAAAAGTTTGTGTTTTGTATGTTTTCTAAAATCTTTGATTTGTTGTGAACAAATTCGCTTGTTGCATACTAAGTGTACTTAAAGTACTTTTGGGCAGGTTTCCCTGTAAAAAAAAGAAAAAGAAAAAAAAGAACAAGAGATCTTCTGGAAAGTCAGTCTCTAGTGCATCAGTGTCTTGAAGACCATACAGAGATATGCATCGGCCTACCCACTTGTATAATGGCTCAGAATAATTATCTACAGCAACATGAATGATAATGAAGATGTAAAGAATGGTTATGGTTCAATAATATGTCTTTGTGAATTTAATGTCAGTTGTAAGAATTGGGTTTAAAACCCATACAGACTGTTTGTTCGTTAAGGCACTGGTGTGAAATGACCTTTGTACATGTAATTTCATTAAAATGAGTGCATGTGGTTTTTAAGCAGGGTTTTATAATCTTGTCGCTGTCTGCCCTAAAAAGGTGCATTGTTATAATTTTTTATAGTGCATTGCCATGCATGAAGAACTTGCTTAAGTGCATTTTATTAAATGCTGTATGAAATATGTTGATTTAAATGTTGTGGCTTTAAAACATCTATTCTGAGCAGCTCCCACATTAGAGGATGTTAGAGCTTTTTTTCAGCTGTGAGGATTGAGTGTCCCATGGGTAAAATTTTATACTATGTACATACTCTGCTCATTTAAAATGTATTTCTTCAAACCTTTGGATTGAGAAATTTAAACATTCATGTTTTGCTCAAGTTTGTCACAACCCTACATTTCTACCTCACTCCAATGAAGATATAAAAACAAATGTATTAACAACTGAGCTTCTATATCAGCATTCCAGTCTTTGGGGCCGGCTTCTCTGAAGCCACACATTATAAAAGAAATAAACAATTATACATGAAATATGACCAAACTGAGTCTGGTCTGGTCTGAATGTTTCATTTCCTTTTCTTTTTTTTGAGCTTGCATGGTGGTGTATGGAGGTGTATTTTTCAGTTTTTGGTTTATAGGTACAAACTCCCTAATAACTCTGAGATTTATGGCACATTTGTCCCTCTAACAGACACAAGGGAATTCTTAGGTCATAATTATGTTTTTGTTCATACATTAAAGACATGTCACAAATTAAGTGCATAAGAAATGGTCATGAATGTAGGAATTCATTGTAGTTTTTGCTTAAAATCCCTTCTTAAACAGGTTAATTATCAAGAAAATTACTGTGTTTTCACATCATTGTTTATTATTAGTTTATTTTATTTTTTAAAATGCCTTATTAGTCTTCTTCCAAGCTCTGTCTGAGCTCATGTTACAGCAATATATGAAAAGTAAAATAAAAACAAAAACAGACTCCTCGGCCGGATCAGTGCCATAGAGAGAGAGTATATCAATCGCTCTGGGCCGGATGAAGCCGTGTGTGATGTCATCATAAAGCGGCTGGATAGCGTGTGCTTGTGCGACTTGCTGCTGGTGGCAGGATTCAAATGGTGTCGTGTAAATTATAAATAAATTCGTTTAAAATGCCGATGAAAGGAAGGTTTCCGATCAGGAGGACCCTGGAGTATCTGCAGAAGGGCGACATCATCTTTAAAAACAGAGTCAAGATAATGACGGTGAATTACAACACACACGGAGAGCTGAGCGACGGAGCAAGGTCAGAGCTAACAGCTAACGATGTAGCCTTGGTTTTATAGCGAAAAAAAATGTAATTACCACTCTGCACTGAGCAGACATTTACAGATGAGACATTTTAAAAATGCACTTACTTCATTGACTTACAACAAATTAGACAAAAGTCAGCTGTAATTGTGCTTTGGCCACTACACCAGCAACTCATTGGGTGTAAACTGAATAAGGACCAGAGCAGAATTACCATCTAGTTCAAAATATCCACTGTGTGAAATGTCATTAGGCCGCAGCAGTGTAGGAGCAACTGTGGAAGTCAAACAAGATGTGGGCGGTCAAGATGAAACTGCTCCTGAGCCTTCATGACTGTAACAGAGCTGCAGGAAGGTTTAGTTTAGACAGAGGAGAGGTGCTACAAAACGGAGTCTTCATGGACGAGTCGTCAGAGGGAAAACCTCTGGCTGCGACCTAAAGTCAAAAGTCTCAGTCTGTAGTCTATAAAGCAACTTCTGGGTAATCCACAGTTGTTTGGGAAAAAAGTGCTGTGGACAGATAAAGTTGAAGTTAAGCATTTTGGCCAGTGGTTCGAGTGGCAGCAAATTATACAGCCAGTTTCATTTAATGTGATTTATTTATTTTATTAGTTTATTGAACAGGGACAGTGCACATCAATAAACAATGCTGTAAATGTACCAGAGTTACCTAAAAGGGCAGTAGTAGTCTATTCTATACACGTATGTAGCTCTGAGTCTGGCTTCCACAACCAAACATCCAACATGAAATACTCCCAGTCTTTGGATATTCTGGATGTTGGATGTTCTCCTGCTAGGTTTTGCACATGTCGCTGATATGACTATATTTTTTTCCATTCCTTCATGTTATTGATGTAAAAACCACCATGTTTAAAGTCAGTTGAAACACCATGAGCAATGTGGACCTGATTTTGAATTTGTTTGAGCCTTGACAAAATGGTCTTTACAGTACAACCTTTGTACATGTAATTTCATTAAAATGAGTGCATGTTGTTTTTAAGCAGGGTTGTATAATCTTGTCACTGTGTGCCTTAAAAAGGAGCATTGTCATCATTTGTACATGTTTCAATACTGTGATACATGCATCAAATCTTTTTTTTTTTTTTTTAATTTGTGTCCAAGGTGGAGGAAGGTAAATGAAACATTTATGATTTGGTGAACACCTGTTATATGCAGCTCTCTCCCTTTTTGTGTTGCAGAAAATTTGTTTTCTTCAATATCCCTCAGATTCAGTACAAAAACCCATGGGTCCAAATAATGATGTTCAAAAATATGACGCCGTCACCATTCTTGAAGTTCTACCTGGGTGTGTAGTTTTTTGTTTAACCTGTACAATAACAACAATAATAATCACCATCATGATTTCTTTTTACTCCCAATGGTTATTATTGCCACCTCTACTACTAATACTACTACTCTTGTCTCTGCTGCAGATGAAGGAGAGCAGGTGCTGGTGGATGTAGAAGGGAAGGACCACAAACAAATTTCACAACATGTGAAGAAGATTTTGGGGAAATCAGAGTAAGACATTCAGTTAGTGAATGTGGACCATGTTTCCTAACACCTACATGACTGTATGCTTGTGTTTTATCTTGAGTAATGTGGCTGTAATTTAATTTCACTTTGCAAGGCAAATCACTCCAGTAAATTACGTAACTTGATGGGAGTCAGCCTTGAAGCCCAAGTAAAAGTAACACGTTTATAGACTGATAGAATTCAGCCATTATATATTTTCTTTATTTACACCGGTCTTAGTGTGACATCTCAAAAATGTCTGCTGTGAAAAAGGCTTGTTCCTATAGTGACCAGCCCAGGACCTGTTTGTGTATTTACTGTGCTCTGTCTGTGCCCACAGAGACGTGTTAGAAGCTGAGGCTCGTGCCAAGATGCAGGCGTCCAATCCTGCCAACTTTGGGCCAACGAAGTACTGTCTGAGGGAGTGTATCTGTGAGGTGGAGGGCCAGGTGCCGTGTCCTGGCACCACGCCGCTGCCCAAGGAGATGACAGGCAAATATCGAGCCCAGATGGCAGCGTCACAGGAGTAAGAGGCTGAGAAGGAGAGAAGTCTATTGTTGACTTACTGGACTATGTTATTATATTATTATTATTGGGTTTGATTTTGTACAGTTACATAAAAGGATAAACACGTTGCATATTCTAATGCAACTATGCACAAGTGACTGGATCCCATTATTCAGATTGTCAGTGCCTGGACTGACAGGCGTCATCCCATCATAAATCCAGCACAAACACTTGTCAGTGTTGGGGGTGTTGATACTTTCAGGCAGGTTTGGACATCTTGACATCACAACTTGTGAGACTCCTTACATTCACGTGAGCTGAATATTGCGATGTAAACATTCAAATAAAACCTAAATTTGCCCTGTGGCTCCAGTAACTAATACCTTTTTAGGTAAAAATACATTTGAAAAAGAAGTAACACCCATAATATCTTTCATCTAAACAGCAGCATCAAGTTTAGATTGATTAAACAGAGGTTTACAACGTCTACAAAAAAAGAGCAACAACCATGTTTTACCGTAGACAACTTTTTATTGGTGCTGAGATGGATTTTTCTAAAGTTAATAAATCAATGTCTGTGTCCAAAATTTTAGTTTTATTTTTGCAGTTATTGTTCTAAATGCAGAGGCATTAGTCAAATTACTTCCAAAGCTAAAAACAGCTGCTAGCCCACAGTAAGAAGCTCCTCGACTTAATCACGCCGTCACAAAACACTTATTGTCACGTTTAGCCCAGCCTTCTGTGGACGTCATAGATAATCACACGCTGCTTAACGGACAACACAGAACACTTCGGTCTATGAAGAGAAATACGGACAGTCTGACAGGAAAGCACAGTGAGATTCATGTGAGGACTCAGCACTGTGAATCGTAATACTTGCTGGCATTCATGTAGTGTAAATATGTCTAAAATGTTCCTTTGAGTTTACGATTTAGTCATTTCATTTCTGTACACACTGGAATTTCATTGACTTCTGATGTATTTTTTTGTCGACTTGAAGTTGCCTACAGTGTGCCTTGGCAGATAGTGTTCAGTATGTACATGGTGAGTGCAGGGCGAGCCGGCTGTGTGAACTCTGAATGGACTTGTCAGACGAAACTACTGAACAGATAACATGCTTTACATACAGATCTTAGTCAACAGTACAGAACAAGAGCAACTTGTTGAGATTTTATCACTTTGTCTAAATTCATAGAAAAACAAAAGCAGGAAGACGAGCTTGGCCACTAGCTGGATATTGAAGACCGGCATCAAACAGCACTTCAAAGACGCACGGACACATGAATCATGCAACCTGTGCTCAGCTGGATCAGTAGTGCCACT
>OMNW01025349.1:27114-68958 GCA_900303245.1 Selene dorsalis
GGCATTTCAGTTGCAATCTTAGAAAAATGAAAGGTCTCAAATGCGACTCTGTGAAAACAAACCGTGACCCAGACCAGAGGCACAAAAAACTATTGATCGACTGCATATGTTAGATCGTTTCAACCATGCAGACAGAAAACGTCGTCTAACAGGAACAGGTCAGCATTCACTTAAAATTCAGTTTTGCAGAAAAAAAAAATTAATTCACTAAAACTGAACATGAAACTGTTTGAACAAAAACGTATGTGCTTTCTACCACAAATGTAGCTACCTGTAGTTATTAGCAGTGTGATTATTGATTTAAAGCGTTCCCTTACAATCGTAGAGATGCATCACCGTCAGCATGACCGACCAGCAAAAATGGCTTTATAGTGTGTAATGAGCCTTTTAGTGTCCCTTCCAAACAACAACAATGAGAGGTTCAAGTGGTGTGACTGAATTAGTAATGATCCGTTTCCTCCAAACACCAGGCTGCAGAAAAACGGTCTCAAATATCAGATTCTATTTGTTTCTCATTAATGAAATGGTTATTTGGTCTGTGAACGTGTCATGGCCCTGTTAGGACAGTTGTACATGGTTTGGTTCTTTGGCATCAGTTGAATGAACAGCAGGAGGTTCATTAATCATAAATTAATTGAAGTTGAAGGAATTAAAGAGGAACTTGACAGATTTTAAAAATTACAGCATGTTCATAGGTCTCGGTGAGAACTACTGGTAGATGAAAATGTGTTGTAGGTTTTTTGTGCCTCCAGAGGGAGCTACACAAAATCGGTTGGAAACGAGTTAGGAGTTAAAAATGGAAGCGAGACTCAAGGTTACATTTGCCTCAACTAGTGTAATAGAAAAATCTCAGAACCATGAGAAGTCTAACAGCTTTGTGGCTAATGTAGGCACCGAGTAACATGAGAAAATCTCAGGTTTTCATGCATTAATCTGGTAACAGTGCAACGCTAAACTGGGAGAGTGCTCTTGATTTAATTAAACTGCAAAAAAAATCTCTTGAAATGATTTGTTATTTAGCCTTGGATTTCATGCTGTTCAGCTGTTGTAACGTTCAAAGCTTCTGCCAGAGAGCCAAATCACACATCCTGACTTCCACAAGACTCAACCCACTGTCCTGTTAAAAAAAAAAAAAAGTGGCATTCTTCATTTGTTCCTGTTTGCACTGATTCAACAGCATCAACATTTTCAGCAACACTTTCTGTACAAATGCATTTTTACTTGTGGTGCTAAAAAAAACTGTGCTCGCTGGGATACGCTCCAGCCCTCTGTGACCCTGTGCAGGATAAGTGGTTTAGAAAGATTTTTGTTTGGGAGTTAACACCGTAGTCACTCCAGACTACTTATCTTCTAGTACATTTGATTCAGGACTAATCTAACCCTCCGGTGGTGCAGCAGACCTCACCCAAACTAAAACCATTGGGCTCATCAGTCATGTAAAGTGAGCTAGCCTTGCAGGACTTGGTAAGTAGCAGGTGATCAGGGGTGTTTTTGAAGAAAAGGTGTCAGTGCTTCTTCTTCTTCTGTTCCTGCAGGGTGTGCTGTAGCTCTCGCAGGTTCTCTGACAGGAGCTCTACCTCGTCGAGACGGCCGCTGAGTTTGGCATCAAAGATGTAGGCCCTAATGTTATCGATCTGCTGCAGCAGCAGCTCTTCTTCTATCACGTCCAAATCAGGCAAAGCCTCGTCATCATCATCTCCATCAAAGGGATTGGTCGAGACGCCTGGAGAATTCCCAGAGGCCTCCATAAAAGGGTTACCCGTGTCAGTGTTGTCGTCATCCTCAAAAGGGTTTCCTTGTACAGTCTCAGCCTGTTGGTCTTCCTCCACATCTTCGTCAAAGGGGTTGTATTCTTTCTTCCCATTGGTTACTTCTTTGTGCTCCCTCTTGATGTCCTCAGAGAAAGGGTTGGATGGATCCTCCTCAAGGGGGGATTCATCCTCATCGAAAGGGTTTAGGGAAGTGCTGTTCTGTCCTTCACCACCAGGGGGGGTCACATGCCCCCCCAGGCTCCTCAACCTAGGTGGCGACTCCTCCTGGGCTGTGGGAGCAGGGAACGCTCTCAGAGATGATGGACTCCTCTCAGCTGTAGGAGTCAGATCATCTGCTGCAGTGTCTTCCTCTCCCTGGAAGCCCCCTGCTGGGCTGATATCCAGAGACCTCTCCCAGGTGACAGGAGGCAGGGTGGAGCCCACAGCGAGGCCCCTCTGCTCTCTTTCCTCCCGTTCCCGGGCCTCCAGGCGACTGAACTCCCCCTGCTGCAAGTTCTCCTCCGCAGCCAGCTTCTGGGAGAGAGCGATGGCCAGGCTGGTCTGCTGCTGGTCGTATTCATCTTGGAGCTGACGTAAGTTCTCCTCCAACATGGCCACCTCGTCTGCTCTCTGCGCCTCCCGGGCTTGACGGAGGAACGACTGAATGTTCTCGATCTGCTGCAGGAGGGGATCCTCCAACTCGCTGCGTGTATGAACGGAGTCTGCAGAAGGCAACCAGCCACCAGCTTTGGTCATGCGTGGCCCTCTAGGGGCCTGTGGCAGCTCTCCGTTGGTGCTGACAGGTGGACGGTTTCTCTCAGAGTCTTGTCTCCTCTTCAGGGCCTCCTGAGCTGCCTATGGAGCGTGATGGCACATAAAGTACAAACATTAAGTTCCTTTTTTTTGACCAACAAAAACTCAAGAGAGTTTTATCAGTACATAATCTCACCAGTCTCTCTTGCTGAAGTCTCTTCTCTTGTTCTTGTTTCCTCTTTTCTTTCAGCTCTTCATATTTCTCCTTAGTGGGCAAAGACATGAGGCCTAACAGCTTCTCCTACAACAGGGAGGATAAACAAAAAAGAATAAGTGGATTTAGGAAGGATCCCGGGAGAAAGATGTACGTAGCAGAAATGCTGTATAAATGTAAGAAAATAATATTTGTAGGATACATAATTAATTTCTCTGAGGAAGGTAGGTTGATTTCGGCTTTAGTTGTGCTGGTCTGATTTAAATTAATTGGTCTATTCAAAGAAACTTTCCCGTCCTCCCATTAGACAAGTCTGATATAAAGTGTTTGTCTGAATTTTAAACAAAGCTCAGCACACAGTGTGACGCTGCAAGTAGAAGAAAATGATTTTACTGACTTAATAGATGACTTGTTAACGTCGGCCAACTTAAACAACGGACGACAACGTGGAAAATAAACTTTACAAGACCACACAAGCTCATCAGCTGTGCTGTTATGTCATATTATAATGATTTAGTGTTAATTATTGTACTTGAGTAAAGCTCAACTGAGTCAGTCAACTCATCACTTTATCAACACTGTGAAAGACACAGGAAGGATTACTTCTGTGAAGAGGGAGGAGGGCAGATATTTTGTCACTCTCCTAAAACGTGTAATATTTACTGTGTGAACATGGCATATGTCTTCTTTCATGCTGAGTACTGGCTGAACTTGGTCTCACCTGGACAAATAGTGTGGCTGTATACCGGATCATCCTCTGCAGCTGGAGCGCCTTTGGGCGTGGTGGTGGATCATTTTTAACTCCCAGTGTTAAAATCCTCTTGCTGATAAAAAAAAAAAAAGTAGAAGAAGGGAATCATCAGGGAGCAGCTTGTAAAATTCAATGTTTGACAAACATTATTCAACTTTGAAACAGTCATTCAGGACTGACGTTTACCTTAGAGCATCAATTAGTTCATAGTATTTCTGTACTTCCAGTCTCAGTCCACCAGCAGTGTCAAGATTGTATGTGGTTTCTCCGGCACTGTGGGCACATGCAGCCATGACAGTGAGAAATGAAAGTGGGAAATGCTCATTAAATAACTACTTTTTATATGAGGCTTACTTGAGAGACTCGGCCATTCGAATGTATTCTGGAGCCTTTTCATCCACTTTCTCCATGCACATCCTCAGCCTCTGACAGGAAGACAAGTTTTAAGCAAGTGAACAACAGGAAGCCCCAAAAGAAAAACACAACTTGACAGGAAGGATATAAGAAAATAAACTGAAGACAGCTCGAAGAGAAAACACAGACTTTACTGCACTGCAACTGGGACCAGAATAAGTGGTAGATTGTGAGTTCCCTTTGATTTACCAACCTCATAAAGTTTCACAATATCAGGCGTGTGGTCCTTCTCTTCCAGCTTCTGCTGTCTCTTCAACAGTGTGTCCATGCAGTGGTGGCAGCAGCGGATCTTCTCGTCATCCTTCTCCTCCAGCATGGAGGTTACGCTGCTCAGGCTGCTGATGCTGCCTCTCCTGGAGCCCATGCCGCTGCTGCCACCTCCAGCTGGGGGAGACTGAGACTGACTGGGGCTTCCATGCACGTACAGAGCTTCTCGTGTCCCATTAATCAACTTTTCTGTGAAGAGATCAAAGGTAAAGATAAGCCACACCAATAGGACACATATGACACATCATACTTGAAAATGCCACTTGTTGCTCATACGTACGGGCCAAAGGTATGGGGACAAACTCCATGCACCTCCTACACATGATGGACCCACAGAGACGACAGTGGTGCCGTCTGTTACGAATGTTGAACTTGTTTCCACAGTCAGGACAGAAAGGGACGTCTGAGTCATTCACCCATGAAACTACAGACTTCTCAATGGCTGTAAAGGAAAATCAATGCCCATTAGTTAATAATATTGCATAAACGTTATTGACATGCACTTAGAGATTAAATTTCATTTTAGTGACGGGAGCAAACCTCTGATTTTCGCAGCATCTGAGTTGGTCCTGTCAAACGAAGTCAACTGAAATGACAATTTTCATTGCAAATGAATTGGCATCTTCATTGGCATGAATCTTAAGACCATCTAAAATCTAATTTAATTATAGGGTGACAATTATGGTTTAAATGAGTTTCACTGTTGTAAACACACCTTTTCCAGTCTGATGATGAGCTTGTTGACCTCAATGACATAATGATCTATTCTGGCTGCCCGGTGTTTTTTAAATACATCTAGGTGACTTCTAGTTGCTCCTACAAAAGAAAAGTAAATAATAAGTGAATTTTCAAGACAAACATGTAAACTTACTTAAAAACAACACACTGATTAAATTCTCTGGAAACAATATGACAGTCTCACCCAGTTCCTGAGGTTCCCACATATAGGGGTCCACTCCTCCATAGTAGAAGGACTCATAACTGCCAGTATCTGGTCTGTCATCTCCATCTCTCTTTAACAGCTTGTCTTTGGCTTTCTTTGCCTTCTGAACCAAACCTGTGCACAAAGAAATTGGGAGACAACTGACTTCATGTACAGAAAGTGCAGAAAGGACATTATATAGTATACATCAGATGCGATTAATATTTTATTTGAATATGCTCAATCATCATTTTCCTATTTCAGCGACTGTCTCTCCCTGAGAAGCTGCAGCAGCATTTTCTGTCAGTTCATCCTGGCAGCAGCTTCGCCTGGTCACTGTACTGCAGTGTCCTTTTATCTATATTCAAGCTGTACTCAATAAGCTGCTTTTCAAGAATGAAGTCATTTTGCTTTTTGTTATTTTTATTACTGTACACTTTACACAGCTGGCACTGAAACATGATAAGACTCAAATGCCTTTGAGTCTCCAAATACGAATACAATGCGCAGGACTCACTTTTGAGCTGTCCCCTTACATGGCGGTCGTCTCCAGAGTGCTCCTCTTCGTAGTGGTCTTGGAGCTGGTAGAACGACTGGAGGTCCTTCAGGCACAGAGGGCAAAGGAAGCCCTCCTTCACCTCACTTGTGCCCTCAAAGGGGGAGGGGTAGCTGGAGGCCATGATAACAGTCAGATATATTGTTGGACAAAAAGCATAAGGTGGGAGGGTCCTGCTTTGGTCCACATGTCACGGGGTGTGCAGCCCACCCCATTTTAGCTCCATTGCGCCAGAGAAAATCCTGGGATTCTGCAGAGTAGGACAAAAGAAGATTTCATAAAAGTCGGAAACAGTTTTAAACATGTACTATGACAAGAGAGTGTATTTCAACCATTATTTTTCTTTTATGTCAAATTATTAATGCATCATCCACTGCAGTGACAGAAGCACAAGTAAATTAACTTCATAAAAACATAACTGGAGTTATACTACATGTATGAATTTAGAAAGAGTTTAATTTTAATTCAGTCCACTCACAGCAAGATACATGTCTTGAAGTATGGCTGACTGGGTTAAAATATAGCAAACACACTTTTATGATTTGCATCAACCGTGGATATCAAACATCTTACAGTAATTGACATTGTATTGATTGGCTGTCCCCATTCAATAGATCATCGTCTGATCGTTCATATGAACTTGATGCTACATGTTTTCCAGCTAACGTCAACTAGTTCATGTGCCCAACAAACCCATGTTGTTTATCCAACCCACGCAGTCAGCGAAATACAAACACAGCCGCACGAGCAGCTGTAGCTAACACTACTCGGTGTCTGATATCTGAATATAACGTAATATTGTACATTTAAATAAAGCCTATGTGTTGTTTATTCGTGTAACGTTGGTCGCCGTTGTAGCTACTGACTAGATCATGTAACGTTAGCTGCACAATGCTAACAGCAGGTCTCGCCTTCTTTAGCCAACCTTCCTCTGATCTCGTTGTTAGAAACGAGGGAATAAATAACTTCAGCAAACGTTTATCGACACGTTTAAGTCCTCGATACTTACACAATAAGAATGAATCCAACAATGACTGTGTTGTTGACACTTTGCCTCAATGTGACAGCTCGACAGCACCAGCTGCAGCGGCAGCAGCAGCCGCCCGGTCATGTGATTAGCATCCAGTCAGTACGAGAGGAGGAGAGGGACAAACAGCACGAAACTCACACCAACCGGACTGTATCAAAACCACTGCATCAAAATGTGAGTATTTCCCTCTCCCTTACCCCAACAACAACGCCACCCACACTGTAGGCCACATTGTTGATTAGCACCAGCTGCAGCTGCTAGAATGTGAATATTATTTATTTATTTATATTTTATTTATTTATTTATTTTTTGACAGGGAAAAAAAAAAACAGAAACAATTTGAAACTTGGGCCTCGGGGAGCAATGATGAGCCTTTCTCTGTTTTTTTTTAATTCGAGGTATTAAAAAACTGTCAGATATACTGATAATGAGAATATTTTTGCTTACAGTACCTGCTGGCCACCTTGCCCCAGGTTTTTACTGTTATAATTACATGAAACACAAACTGAGACAGTCTGATAACACTGCAATGACAACGAATGACTACAATGTAACCTAAAGCCCGTAAGAACCAAAAGGACAAGGACACAGGATGGAAGAGGAAGGAGCCAACACTATTATAGCGGAGGAAACTACAAATATATTTGTAATTAGTCAGACTACTGTAGGCAAGTTTTTGGGGCCAACTGGGGACTATAGGCTCCTGGGTGTTTGGTCATTTGGTTATCCAGGTTTGCTAGCATTGTGTCATTGAGTTTCTGGTTGTAGAGCAGAGCAGCTGCTGATTTGAGACAATTCGATCAAATGCAACTTTGAGCTGGAATATACATCATAATATAACTCTGAGGCTCAGTGTAGAGTGGCCCTGTGTCAGAAGCTATAGGTCTGAAACCTTCAGTTACTTCAGTTTCAATTTATAGTTTAATAAACTGTACTTGTAGCCCTTGATGATCAATGGAAAGATCGGGATATTGAGAGAAATTGTCATAATAAGAATTGAGTTAAAAATAAACTTCTCCAGGTCCTAGTGCTGGTCCTCCAGTCCAGCCTGCTGTTCAAGTGGACACCACAAGTAGCTCAGTGCTCTGCAGCTCCAACCATCTCTGTTAATATGATAACTGCTTTGGTCACATTTGTGCAGATACACACTGGAAATCTTGTGGGTTTCTTATCGGTTTTAAGAAATACAGGATATTTGTCATTCGTAGCCTTCAGACAGAGAGCTCCCTTCTTTATCCAACTGATAGTCAAATATCTAAGAGCCAATACACTGGTTAACACCCACCCTGAACAAATTGTCACCCGTCACAAGTGGCTGAACGGCATTGAAAGCACTGGAGAAATCAAGCACGTGATTAGGATTGTAGGCCTAAGGCAAGGCAGATTTTAGCTGATGTGGTCTGAGGTCTCTCCAGTACCTTCATGACATGTGACATTTGTGCACCCAGACTGAAGTCACTAGTCGTCTTGTTTTGAAGGAACGGGAGGTTGAAGATATGTCACAGGACATGTAAATGACTTAAGGACAGAGGGTGGAAACCTGACCTGAGTGTGTTTGTCAGGGTGTGTGCATATGACTTTTAGGGTTTTTACTGGAAGATGTGTGTTTTTTAAAGACATTCATGATGTAAACATGTAAATATATAAAACAACAAAGACGTATGGATAGATATATCATTTATATTTCCTATCACTATAGGTTGTCTAAACAGTTACAATCTGAATTTTTTTCATACTACATTTTACCAGTCCACCCGGAGCATCTCCTACATCTCATTCTCTAGCTCACATGTTTCATGAATAATTAGCATATTGATCAGGCGCGTGGACAGCTGCACCCAAAGCTGTGATGGAATAAGCCCAATTAGATAGAAGAAGAGGACACCGGACACTCTGAAGTGCATTAATCATTCTAGATGAGGCTAATGCACAGCTACTGCTTTGTTGGACCACACACTAATAAGACTTTGGCTGGGGTTTAATCAGCAGTTTAATAGACTTTAACTCAGGGAGGCATGCGTTTACTGCAACTAAAGCAAACAATACATTTTTTTTTTTTTTTACCAATGCGCTTTATTGTCCAACAGAAACAGAAACATTGGTTGTTGCTCTTAATTTACAACATTGTATGTGAAATAAAAGTAATCCATGCAATGATGTGTAGAAAAATAAGCAATGACACAGTTTATTTGCTGTGGTATTCATTATATTACACATAAGTAGAAAAGAATGACACACAAATGGGATCTATGCATAAGTGCAAACGTAGCCACTTTTATTTAATTCAAGCACGTACTGTACTGACGAGCGCGTGTTGCCTCACAGAGGCGACATCGCAAACGCCAGAAGTCTAATGCTTTAATCCTTGGACTTGATTTCAGCATAAGTAGCCTAACCAATAATAATAATAATTATGATGATGATGATGATGATGATGATAATAATATTATCTTCCTTGAATTTACCGACACGTACTCTTATGAAAACCGTATTTACAGGGATGTTCACTTTGGACAATTACGCACAAACTCCCCAAGGAAACAATCAGCAGGAAAATGTTGTTGCGGTGATGACACAGGTTTTAACTGCCAAAGAAAACAAAAACAAAAACAGTGACACAAAAAGGTTAAATGATGTCAACGCTTTTTTCATTTTTAATAATTCATGATGGTCACTTAATTACACATTTATTTGTTTCCATTACAGCAGTATACGCACACCAGAGCCTGTTCTCGTTAACCTACTCTTCTTCCACTAGATCCTCCTCGGGTGCAAACCTTTTACCCGGGTGTTGTCTCTTCTCCTCGGCATGACTCTTGTTTATGTTGTCTAAAAAGTCGAGCAGCAGACTGGTCTTGCTGCAGCTCGTAGGGTCCAAAACGTCACATGGACTGTTTGTGCCCAAATCCGGACTCGAGTTATCCCAAAACCGTTTTCCGGGATGTTGACGCTTTTCCAACTCTGGCAGGTCTTCGTCTCCATCCACATCCGCATCCGCATCCCAGTCCACATCGCCATCCTCATCCTCGAGGTACCGCTTACCTGGGTGCTGGCGTTTGCTGTGCAGCACCAGGTAGCGCTTACCGGGGTGCTGTCGTTTAGAAAGTTCACTCAGGAGGATGACTGGGTTCTCAGAAATGTGTCCCATGGTGGAGCGCTTTCCCGGGTGCTGCCTTTTCTGGAGCTCCATGAACGAGTGCATTTCATCTTCGCGCTTGCCCGGGTGCTGTCTCTTTTGAACATCCAAGTACTGATCATCCTCGTCTTCTTCTCTCCTCCCTGGATGCTGTCGCTTCTCCAAGTCCTCACTGTATCTCTTACCGGGATGCTGCCGTTTTGTCACCCATTCAGGCTGAGAGAGAAATCCATCTGGAGAGAGGAAAACATAGTTTAGATCATTTCAAACGACACCAAAACTTGAATATGTCATACACGCGTTTGTGTTTAACGTGCGTAAAATACGCACAAATGGCCAATTGGTGCTCCACTCCCCACGCGCACTAACCCATATTAACTGGAAGTGTATTTTTCCCAATTCCCATGTGTCAAAACACAAATTGAAACATTATTTATAAGAATTATTTGTAATTATGCATCTGGAAAACACTCCAAAGTGCGCACAAAACTCTGGACTGTTTTGAGCGCCAGTGCTTGAAGGTCAAAACATTCAACGAAATGTCACGATCGAAGACACTAAATCACTGAAACTGAAAACTGTTAATCCAAGACATATGTTTTACGCACCGTCTCCATCCTGCATCTTCTTGAGGATGGACCGTAACAGGAGATTCTCTGCTCTCTGTAGGATGATGTCGTCTATGGTCCTCCGGTCCGTCTCATCCTCAGCAGGGATGCCCTGTCCTCCACACACGGTCAAGTTGCAGAGCGCGAGAAAAGCCAAGATGAGAAGACATGTCGACTTCATGGTAAGTTTGGTCGTCTGTTGAAGAAATGCATTATGGTCGATGGGAAATAAATGTAAGAAATGCAATTAATGTGGGGGAAAGTAGGCTATAAACACGTGGCTGTGATGCAGGGAGTTTTTTGTTCGTTTGTTTTTCAATACTGAGACTCAAAGTTTTATTTTTCTAAAAATAAAAGCTAAACAATCGGAGGAGATCATTTGTCCAGTGCAAACAGTAGCGCATTTCTTTGCTTGA
This sequence comes from Selene dorsalis, assembly GCA_900303245.1. Lineage (NCBI taxonomy): Eukaryota > Metazoa > Chordata > Actinopteri > Carangiformes > Carangidae > Selene > Selene dorsalis. The sequence goes on from OMNW01025349.1 coordinate 37,933, forward strand.
AGACGATTACTGTCCTTTAAGTCTTTATAAAATAAAATAAAAAACTATATAAAAAAGAAAGATAAGAAACAGATCATCCAGTTATTCTAAAGCAGAATTTCTAAAAACAAAGGATAGACTCATTTGCTGTGAATAAGAATGTCCTGTGAAGTGTGTCAGACTCACCTGGGAAGTATCCAGATCTTGCTTGTTCCCAGCTGCTGTTGAACGCACCGCCGGCAGTGGTGATAGTTGCTCTCTCAGCCTCTCGCAGCGGTTGGTGACCCACAAAGGCCGAGTCTGGAGGTATGAGCGGATAAGTTTCCGTCTCAGCATTTATACTCACCGGTCACTGTCGTCACACCAAGGCTGGAGTCATTTTTCAGGATCCCTCGTCCCCATTGATGTCACCCAGTCGTGCGCAACTGGATGTGGTGAATGATGCTGCTATAAAACAAACAAGGGGGCTGAGTCTGAGATAGACAGCTGGATACTACAGCATGACTGGATAAGATGAATTCATTCAGAAAAATTGGAGTTTATGACCTTAACACACACAATATTTTATCCATAACTCTCCTAATCATTTAACCTTTAAGTTGAATAACCTTTCATTTGGCATAGATATACAATGATTCTCATGTTGAGTCTTCTTACAACATGTTTTTATTGCTGTTTGCCACTCAGATGCCGACATACTGTAAATGGTCCAATATCTACAAAAAAAAAACCCTCCTGTGGGCGCCAGTAAAGTCTGCACAGAGCTGTGTCCATATTTTTCATAAATACCCTAAGGTCACAGGACTCAGGAGGGAGCTGAACCCATCTGCTTTCTGTGTACAAGTCATGCACTTTCTGGTCACGATGCAACAAAGCTGAATTTATCAGTTACTTTTTTTGGCGGATTTTGTGCAGTGTGCCCACTTCCAGAGGAGTTTTCATGTTTATTAACCTCTCAGCTTCCATTTGCCCTCTGTAATCTCCCCTTCAGTAGCTTTAAGGTTGTTAGAACAGTTTTATTCCACTCTATCTCCATTAAAGCTATATAGTGTTTTCACTGAGTGAAACATTATAACCTAAAACTCTTTTTTTTTGTTTGCTGCACGAAAGCGTAAAATGAAAATGTTCCACATAAATTGTGCATCAGTTCCTTCAAATGTCACCTTTTTGTCTTTCCCCGCTCTCTGGCTTTTATTGCTCTTGCTTTGTTGTCAGCACTCTGTAAACTTAGTTTGAAAGGTGCTGTATAAATAAAGTCATTATTAAATATTTGGCCTTTTGACCTTTGGATATTTAGATTTCCTCTAGACTGAACAGAGCCGGTTCATTGGAGTTTATGAAATTACTATAATTAGTCACAGTTGTATCTGTTGATGCCAGTTGCAGCTACAGTATCTCTGCAGGTGAAGAAACATGAGACCTAAGCAGGACAGTCACATATGGAGGCGTCAGTTCACAGAAATAGAACAAATCATTTCTTCCTTTTTTTCAACACCATCCAGAGAGCTCTGGTGTGATTTTCCGAGGTCTGAAAGTGTCTGCAGATGTCCGCTGCCTAAAAAAAGATCCATCTCCAACGTCTATTTCGATGTGGAAGGAAACCTGCCAGCATCAACTTCAGACCTCCACAAGAAGACATGATGACATGGAAGCAGATTTAAACTCGTGTTTTTCATCTCAGCTGAACATCAGGTCAGTTCACTCGAGTGCTGTCACCACTGAGAGTCTCAGTTTTTAGTATATTTTCTCCTTGTAAACTTTAAATAATCGAGCCCCAGTGAACTAAAGTGAGAGTCTCACATCTTAATTCAAATCTCTCCAAACTACCTGTTGAAACTCTGTAGATAAATCCTTCATCTTCATGCAGTCAGATCTCTCCAGCGTTTCAATGAACTCCTGCATAGTCACGCTCAGTCTGTGGTGAATGTCAGTGTGAACTGAATTGACCATGTAATGCCATAATTACTTGCTCTCAACGTGCTGCCACGTCCAATACTTCAACTGGGTTCAGGCTCCTCTCAAGCCTGCAGTCAAAAACATCAATAACATGGTTGAAGTCGTTAGATATGCTTTAGGATTGACTTTTTTTATTGAAAAGTTTCACGCATCTTCTGATCGAAAAATTGATTTTTATTTTTTTTTTGAGGAAACAACATCCTCTCTAATTAGAAAATGAAAATAAACCTCCTCTGGAACATTTAGGTTTGTAAGAGTATTAAGAATTTACTTTCTCATGCACTTCTGGAGATCAGAGGTTTAAAAAAAAAAAGACTTAAAGGAATCTTTTGTGAAATGCCACCAGCTGAGTCCAGTGCGTCCTTACACAGTTTAACTCAGTCATAGTGCGGAGGATGAAAAATTATTCCCTGAGAGACCACGCTCTCTGTCCGCAAGTGATTTCTTTTTTTGCACTGAATTGCCTCGGACAAACACAGAGGACCACGGTGGCACAATTAAGACGTGTCTGAATCAGGAAAAACCTGCTTACGTCTGTCATGTATGTCCCTTCCCTTCCTATTAGACCTAGTGTGTAACAGCATGCCCAAAGGAACCAATTAATTCCCCTGGAGAGTGAGTGTCTTGGATTTTAAGTCATTTAAAAGGCCACCGAGAGCTTAAACAAGTGAAAGTCCGCAGGATGTGTGTGCAGTGAATGAGCGGCTCTGACGCTGATGATGTAGAACAATTAAAGCAGATGGAGTGATTGCTGCAGGTGTTGCAGCAGCTACTTTCCCACTCTTTATAACTGTAAGGCTGTGATTAAAATAAATACGCCCTCCTTTCTCTTGATTCACTCTCCGTCATCCTGCATAAGAAAGGCTCGCTATCAGAGTCTTTCAGAGCTGGGAGATCATAACAATTAGTATTCTGGTCAGTATGATGTAGCTCGTGTACTGAGGGAGAGGACAGGTTAAGTATACAGTCTGTAGTGTGAGAAAATAATGAGACTCATTAGCTTTTTAGCTCAGGGGTCCTCAAATACAAATCTTAAAGGTCCACAAAGACATTTTTCAATGAGTCAAAGGTTCTTTTTTTAGTTGGTCAAGCCAAGACAAATCAACGTATCCACCAACCAACTTAACAACACTGTGGTGTACAGTAGAAAAATAAAATGTATAACTCAACTATAAAATGTACTTTTAATTTTAACAAATATTCCCCTTCAAAGTTCCTCAGGTTAATAAACATATCAGGAGGTATTGTGTTGTGGTTAAAGAAAACAAAATTTCACAGCCTTCCAGCGCATCGTCGGTATGGAGATCACAGCCCGACCAAACCAAAACACACGGTGAAGGGGTCACACATTCAGTGATAAAAAGGATAATTCTGACTCGTGCTAACGCTCGCATTTAATACAAATAATATATTATGCAAGATTTTTTTTGCACAATTTGCCCAGGGTCCGCAGATAGTTGTCCTATGGTGTCCTGGTATGCCATTTGAGTCCTGAGTGTGTATTCAGATTACTGCTGTCACAAGGCTGTCTTTCCTTCAAACACATTACATCACCATGGTAACATATTGCGTGGTAACTTCATGAGGATCAGTGGGTGGTTTCATGTAGATAAATTCTGACTTTGATTTAGATCAAACTAAAGGTCAGACTTAAGAGAGAGGTCTCCATTTATGAAAGAGTGGAGGATTGCCCTTTTGCCCTTATATTATATGTATGTCTACCCGCCCTTCTGGATACTTGAATTTCCTTTGGGATCAATAAAGTATCTCTAAGTCTAAGGATTTAAACATTGAGTTATTTATTGTCTTAACTGGCTGGGACAAATCTGGATAAATTACAGCTTTTTTCTAACATGAGCAACTGTGTCAAACCATTCAGCTCAGCTCTGCTCACCACTGCAGAAAATGCTTGCTCTCTGGAAGGGTTTAACCTGGACACTGGAAAATGAACATGATAAATGATCAGTTATAAATTTTTTTGACCTAAAATATTCTCTGAAAATGTCTAAACAGACTAGAGTACAAGATCTTTATGAAACCAGACCAACGCTATGACAAATACAAGAAATGAAGATTTATAAGTGGAGACCAAATGGTTAAAAAAAAACATGTCACAGAAATAAAACATTTGTTGTTCACCTGTTTGTTGAAGGACCTTCTGAACAAAGGCAAAAAAAGGCAATATAAAAATCACGACTATTCAAATCACTGTCATTTTTCATGGTAGTTATGCTAATGATAGGAGAAGCTTATTTGTGTTTTAAGATGAAGTCTCATAACAGACAGGTTGTTATCATCACAATAACGGCCCCTCCAGTTAACTTCATATTAAACGCATTCAGCTTCTTTCATCCTGACAGTGTAGCTAGCACCTTTTACACTCTTGCTCCTATGCCACAGTTTAGGACACGTTCTCAGTGAAATGAGGATTATTAAGGAAATGTCACTGATTTTCACACATTAGAGTCTGTCTTCAGGTCCTAGTGTTTATTGATGTTATGTTCAAGAACAATCCTGTTGTTTTCAACAGCACTTTGTGGAGGGAACCAACTCATATTTGATGAGAGCTGTGCCCAAATTTCACTGACCCCAGTTATTATTACACAGGTTATTTCACAACAAGTAGCATAGTAGGTAATATAAGTGCCAAGCTTTGACAATAAGGAAGAGTTGAAATGATACATCTATGTATCTATCTACAATATGAAATGACGTTTTTTTTTTTTTAATCTATATTCAATTTAAGCATGATAAAGATCCCCTTAACTATGTACTTATGTCAAACTAAGCCATAAGCTTATCTTTGTAATTATGCAGTCAGGGCTTGAGAGAGCTTGAGAGACACTTTGCAGCATGTAATAAGTCAAAGTCATGAACAAGTTGTTCTTAAATCACATTCAAGCTCAGCTCCTCGTGACTTGCTGCTGAATAATCCTCCAGTATTTCGTTCAATTCTGAGAATGAAGGATGTTTTGGTTGCCCAAAAACAAATGAGTTTTTTTTAAGAAAGGAGAATCAAAAAAAAAAAAAAAGTCTTCACAAAGTTCAATGAAACTCAGTGGAAGTAGAGAGCAGCTCTGTAGACAGGTGAAGCCAAACACCTCGGTGTTCGTAAACACTTCAGAGCAAAGCGGCCAGAGGTGGCACGTTAAAAGGAAAGACATCCGACTGTGACAGCAGGGGCATGTTAGGAACAGAGAGTAGAAGACGGACAGGATGAAGGCAGACGCCAGAAAACCAAGAGACGTAAACAAATGAATAAATATATAAATAAATGGGAAGGCGAGAGTGTGTGAATGTCGTGATAACCCCGTCCCCCAAAAATGACACTGGCCTGACAGGGGTCGCTGCCCTGGGGAGTGAGTGACAGTTTACAGGGCACGATGGTGGAGATGGCTGTCTGTGTCTGTGTGTGTGTGTGTGTGCGTGCGTGTGTGGAGAGGTAGGGTGTCAGCAAGACAGAGTCAGCCATAGTGGAGAGTTTGTCATCTTTAGTATCCTGCAGAAAGTCACTGTCGTGATTCTTTACAGGTTAAATAACCTAATATATGTGTTTGTGTGTGTGTGTGTGCACATGCGTGTGTGTGTGCGTGCTGGAGAGTTTGTGTGAGTGTGTTATAGATTTGATTTAAACCACTGTGATATCTTTCACTTGATAAATTGCTTCACAAAAGAATGTGAGCTCCCACCCGAGGTGATAGTGTAAGCCTTTACTCCCCGTCACAGAGCTGTGCCAGGTGAATGGCTGGAGTTGTTGGTGGTGGATAATTTTTGACCCGCAGTGCTCAGTGGGTGTCCATATTCAAATTACGAGAAAAAGAGGAGATGAGGGACGGGGGCGATTTGAGTGAGAGTTCATGCTCACTAACAATACAGTCGAGGTAAATGTCAAAAAGATCTCTTGAAGGGTTCACACAGTGGGTGGGTTTACAGTACCCCCCTGCAGCTGTTTATGAAATAACGATAGAGTGTCAAGACCTTGATCCATCACAATCCTGCACACTGCAGCTAAACAAATGGCTATAGAGGCAGCTGTGAAACCATGTTTGTCACACTCCCACATCTACAGCTGGATGTTCACAATGTACTGCATCTGCAAAAGTGGATATACATATATACATATTCACCAGAGCTTCATACTTTTCTGCCTTCGTCTTGTGGAGTTCTTTTTATTGTGCCCAAGAATCTAAAATCGTCACATTTGTTTCTGTTTCCAGTTTGACTCATCGATTTATTTCCTTATTTTTCATCACATAACATTTAGATGGAGTCACACACACACACACATACACACAGCAGGAGCGAAGAAGGGGGTTTTGCATTATTTATTTTCAAATTTCATCTCTGTCTTTAGCTGTGTGTCTGTTGCCCTGAAAATCCCATTATCTCTCAATAACCTGTGAGGCGCCTGTGTGTTTCTTCAGCCAGAGACCATGATTAGTGCACTACTACCACATGCTACAGCTCACTTCTCGCTCATCTCCGCACACTTCCATCACGGTCAGGTAGTGGCTGCGACCAGCGATAATTGTGGTAGATTGAGCTGATCTTTCAGTCTCATGCCTGGCTGAAATGGCAGATGTGAGGTCTTTAAATATTTCATCCTTCAGAAGTGATGAAAGGGAAAATGTTTCTCAGAAAAACAAGTTTGAGAGAAAGTCCTTAATCAGAGAAGTGCAGACAAAAATCTCCGTCTTATCAACCCAGTTTCTCTAAATTCCAGATTTTCATAAAACAGCAGTTTGGCTGGAAAAAAGAAAAAGAAAAAGAAAAAGACTTAGAGCTGTGAGCTTGAAAATTTAGAAAGAATTGTCATTCCTTTTCACTCGATCATTGATCACAATAGCTATTTGAATTGCTCATAAAAAACATAAAGTCTGAAACAATAATCAATCAATCAATCAATCAAGAATCAATTAATTTCAACACTATTTAAGAAACAAGTGTCAATTTTGATGCCAGAGCAGTGATCAGCTGTGTCTGTCTCACTCTGAGATACCAACACTTTCTTTTTAGAGATTTTTGAAACCAGTTGATTAACGGCCAGAAAATACTGCAATAATCCTCCATGGCTATTAGGACTCGATAGCAGACTGAATGGCTTGTTAAGATGAGAGGTTTAAGTGCAGGGAGTGGAGAAGTTGTTCAGCAGAGTTCAGTTTGTCTGAATTTATTAAGAGCAAAAGAGGATTTGGGCTGCATGTTTGAAAGTCTCACAGTCTTACAGTAGTGGATTTTACTATTATACCATATATTCTGACTGATCTGCACTGCTCTTTAAAGTACACGGTACACGGCAGTATAGGACTTCATATGCAGAGTAGACTGAGGAATATTCTTATTGTGCTTTGACTTGGAATATGATGCATTAATCCTCATCAGTGATAATATTTTTATGTTATTACAGATGTTTTATTGTTTTCGTACATTGTCACATCTCAAACAAAAAAGTTGAGTCTATTCAACCTTGAATCATACTTCATGAGGCATTCCTATCCTCAGAATATTTTACATGCATGCATCTCAGAGAGATTCAGTGCTTGAGTTAAAATCAGCCTTTTGTTTTCCTCTGTGGCCGTGTGGGAATGTATGAGGATGTAACAAGATAGCGATGTTCCTCCACGTCACATACTCTCCATTTAGTGAGCTGTGGCTGCGAGGTCTTTAACCGTTACAGGCACAGTATCTATCTTGTGTAAATAACCAGGGGAGATTGCACAGACAACACTCAGTATGCCTCCAGTATCCCACCCTGAACACTGCTCAGCTTGGTTAATCTGATTGGGTGGGCAATGGTGGGAAGCTGCAAAGCATATTAAAACTGTATTTATTATCAAATGTGAATGCTGCATTGTGAAAACGCGGTTATCTTCGTAGCTTCCATCTTCTTAAGCCAACGATGGAGCAGTTATGTCACATTTACTGCACACAATCTGTGGAAAATCCTTCAACTATACATCTACAGGAATGGCTCATCAGAAACTCAATAAGCCTTTTAAATATTTCTGGTCCGAGATGTGTGAGAAAGTGTAACTGTCAGGAAGCCACAGCTGTTAGTAGCCTATCGCATTCTCCATTTTGAGACTGTTTTCTGCATTTTGTTGAGATTAAATGAGCCACTAAAATGGAAAACAAAATAAAACCTGTCCTGCTGAAAAAATCTCATTCCTTGTAAATTTGACAGTCAATAATATTACAAATTCAAGGAGCCTACGACTATAACTTCTACAGCAGTGCTACTACTCTAAGTAGTAGTAACACTGTAACTAATTTTCCAGTGCTTTTTCCAGGTCAGGTGGCATGGCCAGTCATAGTCTAATGCCCCATTTACATCATATTTCTTACTACCTGCCTCCACTATAGTTTATGTTCTGCATAGCCACTACACAGACCACTTGTCCTTTTGCTTCACACCATTTGTCAAGTGGTCTGTCGTCAAACGATTTACATTTCTGGTGGTCAGAGTAATGAGTGTGTGTTTCAAGTGCCCAACTGATTGAAAGTATACCAGGATATAATCCTGGATCAATTGGGGGAAGAAAAGACAGTGACTATAACCCAGGTATTTAGTTTGCCAGCAGGAAAAGAGCCAGAAAGCACAAGTACAGGATGTTAGGAGTAAGTACACCTCGTGTCTCATTGCTTCTGTTTTGGTCAGTACAGACTATCACAGCAGGTATTTAGCAAGAAATCCTTTTCAGTTAGAAATTGGTCTTTTTTTTCTCCCCCCCTTGTCCTTCTTTCACCCTTATCTCCGTTCTTGGAGCTTTCTAACAAGCAAACAAACACATTCACATGCGCACGCCCTCACACTACTTTCACCTGTTTTTGTGTCTCTTTTTAAAACCCTCAGTCAGAAGGCGCCCCGTGGGGAGGCATGCTGACGACTGCTTGATCGTGTCTCTGAGGAGCAAAGTGCGAGCAGCTATTTACTTCTCCCAGAGTGATCAATCGCATTGGCAATGTGATGGACCGACTTGATGAGCAACACATGGATCCGAGATCTCATGCCAGTTCAGCAAAAACATTTCCCACTCATCTTGACAGGAATAGGTAAAAGTTCTTTCCCCATGACGCCCATAAGAAACCAATAGAAATACTGGTAATGAACCTCTACACAGCTATAGATGATGATGTCCTACTAGATCATTGAATCAAACAAGCTGGTTCATGCTTGGAAAGACAACCTGGGTAGAGAGTTGAGTTGACAGCATACCCTCTCTTAGATATATGACAGTCACAGCAGGTGGTAATTCTCCCTGTTGACCTGTTCCCAGGAGGCAGCAGAGGGGCAGGTCCTGTCTGCGCTGTCGGTTGTGGTGAGGTTGTATCCAGAAAACAATGCTCCACATCTTAATTTTTGCTGCCACTACCAAAAGAGATGCACCTGAATCAGTACTAATAACGTTGTTTTGATTTTGTTAGGGTCAAGTGAAAGCACAACCCGTTAAAGCCACAACCATTGTTCTCCAGATTTATCTTTGCTAATGAGGTTGTGTGCAGGTGAGGCTTGCTGCTTTTTCTCTCCTCGGCTATTGTCGTTCCATCTGAATCTGGACTGTATTATATCAACCCAACACCAGACAAGTCTGTGGTCCCCTGGGATGACAACACAGCCCTTGTTTACAGTAAAGAGCAGCACTGACGGGCTCGTCTGTTCCACCAACCTAATTGTCCACAGGCGTGGATGAAGATGCACTGTCTCTCTGCAGTGTTTGGAGAAGTTGTAAAGGTCAGACTGCAAAGGGCTGATCTAAGGGGCAGACAATCAGGTTTTGTTATGATTGAGCTCTTGCCGCAGCATTTTAAGATGCTGACAGACTCGTGCAGCCTTGGAAAGCAGATGCAGGACAGATTAGCGTTGATCAGAGGTGCCACACTGCTTTTTACACAAGTCTTTCTCTGGATGAAGTCAGGCATTATGTTTTAAATTTAATGTTTTTCTACCGAGCAGCCATGATGGAAGAAAAATGTATTTACTGAAAAGCTTATTTACTTTCTACTATCATACTGAGTGGGTCATTGGTCACATTTTTGATTCATTACAAATGGAAAAATATACAATTAAAGACACAATTAAAGCTGCAAAATGCCCCAAGGATGAAAGTGAAGAAAAATTGATAAGTTGTTCCATGTCGCACTTGCACAAATAGGCTACCTATATTTTGGCTTCTGACTAAATACCTACAATATAAATTCCCATCATTTTGCAGAAAGCTTTAGCATTCAGCTCAAAGTATTGCTTTGCCTCAAATCTGACTTTTAAAAATGAAATTACATCTACTTAGCTTGTCAGGTTGATACAGACAAAAAGTGCTGTGTAAAAAAAAAAAGTGATTTTAGGGGGGTTATGTGTGAAAATATTTTTTTCTTGGTCGTGCTACAGGTCATGTCACAGGGGGATTTTGGTGGAGCTAATAGGCTTCATATCTGGAGCTCTACTGCATAATTAAAGCAGCAGGTCTACATATGAGATTGACCACTGCTCTACTGTCTTAACAATTTAACATTGACCAAACAGCATTTTTTGTCAAATATCAATAGATGCAAACAGCACATGGGAGTAAGCTATCAGGCTTCAGCTAATATTCTTAGAATAATCAATTTGTCTTTGGTCTTTTCAAGAGGTTCGTTGACAAGACAGATGTTTAATATGGCCGTCTTCATCCTTTTAAAATAAGCCACTTGCTTCTTCCTGTTCTTAGAAATTTAACTAAGCAGAACAATAGTGAACTGATTGATTCACAGTCTTTGTGTGGTTGAATGAGTCGGACATGCTGTTGTTGGGGACAGGAAGTCCCTAACAACAAAGGTGGGACAGATGGGGGTCTCATCACATGTAAGTCAGCTGAATCACAAAATCACTTTACTTAGGCCTTTTGTCATTGCTCAAAAACCGTTGAGCTGCTCAGAAAGTAAACTGATTTCAATCCAGAAAGAGGCCATTTAAGAGAACATAATGGTGTGGTGATTGTTGTGTAGGTGGCTTCCTTATTGTCCAGATAGCATGTTTGTACTGTTTTACTATGGCAGCCTCACGCACACAAAGCTTCCTACAGCCTGCCCACACGCACACACACACACACACACACTGTTTCATGAGACTGATGTTATGAATGAGGCAGGAGTTTCTTTGTTTTCCACAGTACAGATTCTAAAGAACACATGAATCAATTTTTGTCTCAAACTGATGCTGAAAATGAGTTATGTCGATGGTGTCTTGTTTACTCTCGGCTGACCTATTCCCCTGTCTTAGCAAGATGCAGTTATTCCCATTTGGAAGAAAGTTCAAATGTCATGTAGAGAATAAATCCCGACTCTGTCAAAATGACCTTCTTTAGTATTCCTGCTATGTTTTGCCTCCTTTATCATTTTATCATGATGCTTCCAAAACATATAGGTGTCTCAGTTTTACCTCATTAATATCAGCCAGTCTGATTAATTGAGGTGAAGAGAGCCTTGGAGCTCTGCACCAATGCTGTGGCTGATTCTCTGCAACTCATGCAACTTGACTTACAGCCTTTCATGAAGGCCGCACTCTGCACACGTCCACACTCTTGGTCTGCTGTCAAAATTTTGATGGACTTCTGTTAAGACTTGTATTAGAGGACTGAGTTGAGATAATAGTTTTCAAAAAATGTCTTTAGGTATGACTGTAATTGGTTTCAGTGAACGGGCGAAATAGAGAAATCAGTAAAACTGAAATTGAACCGGTTCTGCTTTATACTTGACTCGTTTTAGTCACTTAAGTCAGACTTCATTATATGATTATTTAAGAAATTGTATGTTGTAACAGTGCTATCTTACTCTGTCATGCCTGGGAGATCATACCCTGTGTGCACAGGGTATGATCTCATCTTTACCGGACTAGCATAAAGAAAAGGTTTAGTGACCAGTCTCAAGTCCCCTCCTGTCTGCTGTCAGACACCCGTGTCACTGTCCTGCTGCCTTGCCACTCTGCCAACCAGACGCCTGTCTGCTGCCACACTGACGAAGCTGAGAAACAGTGAGGCTGACAGTCAGGATGACTCACCAGCCCCAAATGAGTTCTCTAAAGACACCCTGAACCTCCAAAAGTACAGTACGTGCACGATCGACACCCACAACACATCTAAAATAGCAACAATACCAAAGTTTGTGTTTTATCCTACTAGTGATGTGTGATCCTGTTAGAGTTTGTTGTAATGTTAATCAAATTGAGGATTTAGTGTTTTCCCTGGCTCTGTAATATTGTGCATTTTTGCTGAACTTACACATGATTTCAAATACAGTCAGTTTATTTCCTATACAGCTTTTCTCTGCATAATTAATATTTTAGGCAACACAGATTTCCAAGAAGTGCTGTTAAAATTGTGAAGAATGATGAAAACGTAATATATCCTTTCTGTGCGGGCAGTCGCGTGTAGCTGCTCCAGAGGAGACCAAAATCAAATACAAGGGCCCGAAAATGAGTATAATAGGTCCCCCTTTAAGTTTCCACTTAATGATCTAAATCCAGTATTAGCTGTCATTTATCTCTGTTTTGGCCTCCACCAACTGTTGAGAACAACATTTGGTGCTAAACAAGGAAATCACTGGGTTTTTTAAAGCACATCCAGAAAGGACACCATTAGAGCCTTGAGAGTGATCCAACACTGTAGGAAAAGAAAACCTGGAAAACCAAGTATTATTTTTCACTGTCCCCTATTATGTTAGCATCCATTTTTCAAGTTTTGCCTAAATGGAAGTGAAAGTTGAGTTTGTACTTGACCTCTGAGTTGCATATAGCTGGAAAACCGGTGCGTGTTGTGACTGCAGGAAAGGATGATTTGAGGCGGACTTGATCAAACACGCACAGGCAGGTCTGTTCACAGATCTCACAGCAGGTGCAGGTGTAACTTAGTGTTTTTAGATGAATTCATGTGCGGTTGGCTTCGCCATGACAAACGCAAGCAGGATAACTGATCTCTTGCTTGTGTGCCTCTTTGAAATATACGATGTAGGTTCCCTAAATAGATATTTGAAAGCATTGATCCACAACACATTTCTGACCCTGTGTTTTAATCCACACTCCTGTAGGGATTTAAAGTATGTGTCATGCACTATAAATCAAATTAAATCAATAGAAGAACTGTTTTTCATTCTTTATAAGGTTTCAAGGTTTAGTCAGAGAGAGGATGTCTGTTTTTATAACTTGTACTATGAAGCATATCCGTCAAATTAAACGATAACATAATGATGTATATCAGTGATGCGCGTATTTTTGTGCATCTAAGTGTCAGAGCTCCTTTATGCTGGGGATGGACATCTGCCTTATTAACTTTTCTGCTCTTTAGTCTTATACAAGCTATAGGATCAAGTTGTGTTTTGAAGCAGAACAAGACCTGTGTGTAAACACCACACAGAAATCGTTCAGTGGTCGTGAGCTCGGTTTCTGTGTTGGAAGAAGGTTTCCCTGTCTAATACATGAGGAATAATTGAGGGTCTTTATCGTTAGCATTTATGTCAGGTAAAGGCTTCAATGTAACTAACAATTAACATGGTTTCCTGACAGCAATTGCCACCTACAGGGAAAAAGAAAGGCCACGCAGGGTCTGGTATTGTTTTGGAGGCAGCAGTATGACATCTGCAGGAGAGAATTAAAAAGACAAAGATAACAAGGGGTTGTTTTTCTTTATCCCTCTCTCTCTCTTGCTCTCTCTCTTTTTCCATGTGTGTGTGCGTGTGATGGCCGTAGTGCCGTGGGCTGTAATAGAGAGGAGAGAGCATTAGGCACACTCAACTCTGAGGCAGCAGGAACTTGCAGCAGAACTCCACAGAGTCCTCTCCATCTGTAATCAGTGGAGTGAGAGGGGAGTCACACCTTCTTTTTCCTCCACACAAACAATCACTGTCTCTCTCCCACCTGCCTCCTTCATTATCACTCCTTTTCTTTTCTCCTCTTCTGTGTTGCCTTTTGCATTTATGCATATTCAGTCGCTGCTTTGTTCGTTGCTGTTTGGAACCACAATATACTTGGACAGATTTCATGGACAAAAACTCTAATTTGCAGTTCACTGCCTGTTCAGTGTGTTTACTCCACTTACAGGCAGGTACGAGGCAATTCTTCATTTTGTAGCCAGAAAACTTCCAGAAGCTCATCCACTGAAATAAACTCCTGTTAGCTGGTTGAAAATGACCCGAGCTTGCCTCTCCAGATGCGCACATCTGTCTGCTGTGACATTCAAAAGTGACTCCAGGAAGTTATATCTCACGCCAACACGACTCCTCCCAAACTGTGTTCTTCACATTTAACAGTAAGCCTGTCCCTTTAAACTCCTCTCTGCGCTTCCCATCCCTCCTCTTCTTTTCATTTAACTCTTCCCCACTTGCTGAGTTTCTTATAACCAGAAATGGCCCTCAGCAATATTACCTGCTGCCTGTCCTCCTCATCCCCCTCTGCCTCTCCATTTGTCCGTTGGTATCAGCAGGGTTTTCTGTTTTAGAGGATTCATCTCTGTGCTGACGGTCGTCCCTCGGCTCCGTTAAGGAGCCAGTTCATGAATAAATGAATAGAACTGGCAAATGATAGAAAGATTGCTCATTTTGATGCACAACATTGTGCGTGCATGTGTGCGTGTGGGAGAGGGAGAGAAATAGACCATAATTTTCTTACTCCTGTTACCTGAAGTACTTGAGCTGTATCCACTGGAACTTCCTCCAGAAAATCTCAATCGTGTGTCATGAAACAACTCAAAGTTGTAATTTAACACTTCAGCCTTTTCTGTCTGAATCCGTTTTAACCAAAGTTTCAAAGACGTATGTGTCTTTGTGCGTGTGTGTGCATGTGTGTGTGTGCCAGTGGTCTGCGTCATTTCACTGTATCCATACTTGCAGCTAAGCTATGTGTAGTTAGCCCCTCATTAACCTGTCTGCACTTTGTTTAATTTCCTGTTTTATTTTTAAATCACTTTTCAGATTGTTTGATGTTTTACTTCCTGTCCTCGTGTGGCTCTTGCCTGATGCTTTGATTGCCTGCTCCACGCTGATTATTTTCACCTGTTTCCAATTACCCTCACCTCATGTATTGAGTCTCTTGCTGTGCCTCAAATCGAGTACTGCACCAGAAATTTTCACAGCATAAACATGTTCACACTGGCATGTATTTACAGATGTCGCTCTCCTTCAGTTTTCACCATATCAGTGATGTAGTGAAGGAGGAGGGACTCACCAACCAATGTATATTTACTTGTGGAAACAGAAGCTGAGGAAGGAGGGGACACGTCTTTGGAGCAGATGGCGTCTAATTCACCTGTCACGTGACATGGGCTCATAGGAAAGTAAACTGTTGACTCTTATGTCATGTGCAAATTGAAATGAAAATCTTGGCATGTGACAGTGGCAATGAAATCATCATGTCTAATACTGTAGATTTGAGACAACACTACCTTGTTGAAATGTATACACTACTGCAGCAATTCACAGTGTGTGTCTGGAGTATCTGATTTGAACCCAGCATCGGTGTTCCCCTCACTCTGTCAGATTATCTGTTTTTTTTTCTTTCCTTCGTTCCCCCACAGTTTTGCTTTACAACCTTATTGGAGTAACATGTTCCCACGCTCTTGCTGCACATGTTCCTGAGTTTTTTTGTTCCCAGTTTTTTGAGGATCTAGAAATCACTGAACTGTGACGGTCTCTGGTCTGAGTATCAAAGTAGGTAGAAATGTTTACAACTCAGAGAATCTCATGTTTTCACTCCTGTCCACGAGGACGATTCATGTCCGCAACTAAGTTTGCACAAAAACCTCATGTGGGCTTGGGGCAATATTTGATAATATCACAATATTTTCTGCCATATGAAACATTTTTCATAATATCAGGGTTTTTTTTTTTTTCAGTTTTCATTTTCCTGGACTAATCTTGGCTACATTTCACAGCTTTGCTTAGCCTGGCATGTGACAAATAAAATTTTCAACTGACCTATTTAGACCTATGACTTAAGGTACAATGATGGAATTTTTATTATTTAAAAATATATTCAAAAACAAAACAAAAAAACTAGCAGCTGTTGAAATGTTTAAATTGAAGCCAAAGTGACCATCAGAGCAACATAGAACCAAAATACCAGATGTGCCCTGATGAGATTTCTCTATTTCTCTTGCAGTGCGAATGATGGAGCTGTTGGAGGAATGACACAGGGAAGGTAGCTATACCTCACTGCTCTTTAATTCAACATCCATCCAACCACCCTTCACAGATGGAGCAAAGCCAAGAAAGAACAAGAGGTGGGGCCTTTGCATATTGCCAACTCTGCACTGTAGTGATGGATGGACCCTTATTGGCCTTCTGTTATGTCTGCATATCTTATACAACGATAACATTTACAATATTGAGCCAATTTCTGTCTCTTCGTTCATATGAAAGGATGAGCTTGAATGTTGCTGTTGCAAAAAGTTGTGTCCTGTCTCTCTGATGAAAATATCTTCTCTTTGATCTGAATCTTGGGAGCTTTGCAGGGATCACCGATGTGAATTCTGTGTAGCCACATGTCACAAGAGTTACAGCATATGACTTCATTAAATCTCTGGTGATGCCAAAAGGTAAAACTAAGAAGCTGAGGTGTGTTCAGTGGAAAGGTGTAATAGATCTGTGTGTCATTAAAGTTACAAACACAGACTCTACAACATGCAAAGCACACAACTGCTGACTGGTGGAGCCGGCTACTCTCTCTACCTTTAATTGACTGGGTAATAAGGTGTTGGATTGAGCAGTTACTGGGCTGCTGTCACTGAGAAGGTCAGAGCTGTCTCATGTAAATCGTTTGTTTAGCTCAGCACATGTGCATGGATTTGCTATGATGTGTCTCTTTTGTATGCACGTGTGTCTGTGTATACAACAAATGCTCAGATTTGTAGTCTCTGATTAAGATGTGCATGTAAAGACAGAACCTGTGCACTTTACTGTGGGCTGTAGGCTTTGAATAATTTTGAACAAATTCGATTGTTAGAGAAGATATTGACTTGGCTGTGAAGCATTTTCTGTTGAAGTAGAGTGAACACACACAAGCCGCAGTCTACGGTCTATTAGTTTAAAGTAAATTTAACATTTTCTAATCCTTTTGAGACAAATTTGTGTTTTATGCATGCACTTGCTGCTCAAGCAGTGGTGTCAGTAATAGTATAAGTCGTGGGAGAGGTCGTTGTGGTAATCCTTATTGTGAATATTAGAATAAAGGTGCTAAGGGGACTGTGGGACGGGATGGCTGCAGAAAAGCCTTCTCCTCCAACAGACTGTGGTTGTGGCTTTTAATTGCTCTCACCATTACAGCCTAAAAGGTCTTAGGAGACTTCAGCCAAGAACTTTAATAAGACAGAATGTGGCTGAAACCCAAAGTGGCATGTCCTATTAGCACAACATAAAGAGTGTGGGAAACCTCAGCATGTCACTGATGCAGACTGAAGCACATTATGTAAGTTGGTCTGCAGAGCAGGTATTATCCACCTTTCTGCTCATTTGCCACGGTTTGACATGTTTACATCAGTTGTATCAGTGGATCACTTAACTGATTTACTACTAGGTTAGTACTAGCTAGCTCTGTGTACCTGCTCTTTTGGGAACATGAGAACAACAACAGCAAAAAACAAAGTTGAAGCATAAAGTAAAAAGCCAATGAATGAAGAAGAATATTTTGACATTTTAGGAAATAAGCTTACCGACTTTCAAAACAGGTTTATAAGACTATAGGACTTGAGCAGTGTCGGCTTCCTGAGGGGTGTCTTTAATCAGTTTCCTCTCTGCATCACAGCACATGTTAAACAAAACTGATACAGGTTTTAGATTCACTTCTGCAAATTTATGACAACTTAATCCTTGAATCTGCTTTCAGGTTAGTGTGTAATCCCAGTCTGCTCTGTGGTTTGATAAGGAGCTCATGCTGTAGCTGTTTGTCAGATTTAGAGGAGACAAACCCGATTTCAGCTTCAGCTTTTGCTGCCAACCATCATCTTTCATTAAAGTTAAGTTGACTCTCACCTCTTCTCAATTTCACCACAACTTTCTAAGATGAGCAATGATTGAACTTGTCTCGATTTTGATCCAGAGCAAAGAGATGACTCACTTCTGTACTTTTCTCTATGGATCAAATAATCCATACAATTAGAATTTAGCACGTAATCCAGTGTAGTGACTGCACCTTGGCAACAATTTGAATTGTCCATTTGGATTGACTCACAAGTTCATTATATTGGTCCGATGCCATATGGATCACTTCAGTTCTTCCACAGTAGCTCTCATTACATTATCTCAGATCAATAACACATGTCACTGCTCACTGTAACCCACACCAGCAATTCTTGTGCTCTGCTTTGCACTTAAAGGGTTAAAAGCCAATTAAAAGTTGGCCAGTAGCTATGTGATGCAAAGTGTTAACAACAATGAACATGTTTTTGTCAAAAGACAATGTGGACATTATGCAACACTGATGCTGATGTTTTTCCCTGTGGCTTTTAAAAGGAAACTAGTTATTACATCTTGTACAGTAGCTTCCATATTCATTAGTCTGTGTTAAAAATTATGGTTTTTGTTAATTTATTGTTTATCTCATGCAGTGAAAGACTCTTCAGACACTACAGGACTCATTAATGGGAATCCCGCTTGTGTAACTAGAGGTATGATATAACTCAAACCATGACTCACACTAAACTTTGAAGTATTTGTACCAAAGTTCACCAATATTCTGTGATAATGAAGACACTTATAAGAGCCTGTGGCTGTAAATCAGGTTCAAAGAAAAGCAATTAGGTTCATCCTCACAGTATTTCTCAAAATATCTCAACAGCCTCTTCTCTTCTATCCCATGACTATCAATGACTTTACATCTACCCTTTATTATGTGCCTGGAATTGAAACTGATCATTCAGAGAAGCTCCTGATGCCTCTCTGAAGCACCGCAGAGAATACACTCTCTATTTACTGTAAACTGGCAGCAATGAAATTTTAAACGTTGAGTTAAATCCGACAATGGATCTTTTTATTCCCCTCTTCAGGCAAATTTACATAAATGCAGACATATGATATGAAGTTTTTCATAGAAAGCAGAGAGGGGGAGTTTATGACAAACAGACATTTACAGTTTATAGATTGTACAGCTGCATATACAGATCGTGAGATACTGAATTGTACTGGCTCTTTGTGATAATAGGTTAATAATTCAAGAAGTAACACTTTGTGGGGGGCTCTTTTTAAAAAGTGATAAACACTTCATCTATTGTATTCACTTGTGAAACTGTATCCCTTTCAAGATGTATTTAAAAGGCACTGTGGTGCTTTGTGCAGTGGAAAAAAAAAACATAGGATCATCAAAGTTCACAGATTTAGTCCTTTAAGGATCAAGGATGTCTGTACAAAACCTCCCTCTAACAGACAAACTTTGCCATCCATAAAAACGCCACAATGCAGAGATCAACTCAACATTGAAATATTTCAATTTAGACATCAAAGAAAACTGTGTCCAGACAAAGCTCAAAGCTTCCCGCAGCAGCAGATGTTTCAGGAGGTCATATTGTTAATACTGGATAGTTTTAGTCCACACTGATGACAAAAGAAACATTTGGGACACGTTCTCTGGTGTTTTTAGTCGTAATAACTGTCAGTGAGGCTTCCTGTCGGTGAGCCCTTCCCACCAAATGCTAATCCAAAACTAGAAGTAGCAATTAGTCCTTTTAGCATGCTGATCACTGTGGCGATGCAGATACACTGAGGAGGAGGCAGAGGGGTCCTGACCTTATCAAAGACTGAGCAGCAGAAGGCAAGTAGAATATAGAGTGAGTTTGTGCTTTTTTTTTACTTTGGATTGCTCTCTGCATGGTGATGTCTCTGATACACCTACAGTACAGTATATCCTCAGGTCTGACAGTAAAGCCTATGGACAACCTGCCATTCACACAATAGAGCTCATTAAATTTTGGGTTCATAGGAGAAGTTGGCGTAACTCCCACTCCACATGAACAATTACTGCTCTGGCAGGATTATCCTAAAATACCTAAGGATTGGAAAAACACACTTTCCCTTAAGCTTAGTTAAACATTACAATACTGGAGACCTGTAACGACACTGCAGTTTTGCTTTGCAGTACCTGCAACGGAAGTTTTGAGCTCAGGAGAGAGAATGATTTCTAATATGTGGAAAGGAGCGAGTGTGATGACGTCATGAGGTCAGAAGCAGACTAACATAATACACTGACAAAGAAGATCCGGTCCCTCGGTCCCCAGGCTTTCCCATGCTGGCCCCCCAGCTGTGCCCTCACCAAGCTGGGGATCGATCTCTCTCTGCCTGTCTCGGCTCCCATGCTTCGGACTCTTCATTAGGCCCCGCCTGCTCAAGTGGATGCTCTAATTGGCGAGGGCCGCTGAGAGCCAGCATCCTCGTCTGCTGCGCTCAGAGAGAAAGGGTCACCAGGCATCAGCCGCTCACACTAATCTTTCCCATTATCCTCTGCTCTTCCACGGCAGAAGGAAAAACAGCCTGCCCGTGGTTTGTGTGTTTTTGTGTGTGTAGCGTATGTTATATTTAGGCCTATTTCTCTTTGTCTGTCATCACATTTGAGCTTTGTTTGAGTCCTTTGGGTAATGGGATCACATGGTCTGATGAGATCATGTGATAAACAGACCATCACTGCACCCATCTATGACACTTGTTGACAGCTCACTCTTTGACGACCATGTTGTGCAGGATGTTTTTCATGTACACTTGCTGAATTTTTGGTGCTTAGCACTGCACTTCCAGTTGTGAGAGCCACTCTGACACATAGGCCCTGCATTAAGCGCTTTTATAGCTGAGTGGCACATAAATCCTGCAACTATACCTGCTACATCTGTGTCACTGTTGAGAGCGGACTGATTTTTATTTCCATTCACAGCTCCTCTGGTGAGTCATACTTCTCATCGGTCTAATTTCGTTCCTTAATCATTGTGATTGAACATTTTAATTTGGAGATTAAAGCAATTTACAGCGCGGCAAAATTAATTTGCAGGTCACTTACAATCTCACATGGTCTAATGAGAAATTTGGTTGAGCTATTTTGATTTACTTTGCATGAAGGCTCTTTTTCCAGGACAGAGCTAACAAACTGGCTCGGATGGGGTCAGGGCAGCACTCAGAGGAGAGCAGGGGATGGAGGGGGTAAATACACTGTAAATGTGTCTGAATAGTTTTCTGTTTCTCTGGGTTATACTGCAGGGCAAGAATCTTATTAGTTATTCTGACAAAACAAAAACACAACAACAAAAATCAACATTTATAGCACGTCAAAAAAAACAAATTAAGATTAATCTGAGCAATCAATTTACTAATCCAAGTAAAACAAGTGAAAGGGCATATCCCACAGAAAGTTAGAAAATAAACGGGGGAGCAGATTTCAATTATTTTAACAAGTAATGCAAATCACTGCATCACCAGACCACCTGGTATCAGCCACGTTTTATCCTCGTCCTCATTTGAGTTTAAATTAAGATTTCTCTCACAGATTTTTCCCTAAATTAACTGTGTGCTCAAAGGGAAATTAAAATTATATAATGTCCTCATTTTCACTTTGAATAAAGCCTTTTATACAGCACTTAATTGGCCACAAGATAGTTTTGTCCCCATTCAAACTGATAGATTGTTCCAAGTGAAGATGATCCAGATTTTTATTGAGAGATGACGTCCTGTGAGACCTTTTCAACCTGACCTTTTGTTTGCATATTTGGTTATTCGTTACAAGCACTGAAGGACATCTCTTAGCATTTCTACTTAAACTGTATCTTTTTTTTTAATGATATTGTTTGTTTGTGTCTAATATCCTGGTAATTGTCACCCATATCAGGGACTTTACTCTCTCGTATTTTGTAAAACCTTTCAGGCTCTGCTCTGTAGCGGTTTACTAGATTCCCTTTTGCAATTATTTGGTCACAAACCAAAATTACAAAATCAAACTTGAACCTAGCGGCACTAGACGATGCCCAACTAGACACAATATCCACCTGAACAACACTCACATTAAGCCACATTCATTTTAAGTGTCTTAATGGAAGGTAATGTTTCCTGTAAGGACTGGAGCATATCTCTACAAAAAAATGAAAATTAGAATCAAAGTAGTAGTCATAGCCTTTCTTACATTAACAAAAACTGGAGTGCTTCCTTTCATCATTTCATTTTTCCTCTTCACCAATAGATTTTTCTTATTTATTCTCCAACATTAAGTGACACACTCATCTTTCCTCAAGTTTATTCTTTTTTTCAGTATTTATTAGCTCCTTGTAATGCTCAGTATATTTAAGATGACTTTGATACTGCCAAGTCCACATGTTTGGGATCAGGTGCAACACAACTGTGTGAAGTCATGATTCTGGTGTGTTGAGAGGAAGTGCCGAACTGTGGAAATTTAGACCATTACAAAACTATTACAAAAAACAACTACACACTCACATATTACACACTGATTTCTCACTCCTTAAACACATACATACTGAAAAGAGAGCATTCAGTATAGTTTTCATGTGAGTTCAAATGACAGTGAAGTTTAAATTTCAGCATAACGGAGCATCAGGCTACGTACAGTGGTAGCCCCATCAAAACACAGCCGTCCTCACCAGCATGTCTGAGTCACTGTTACCATCTAGTGGAGAGGAATTAGACCACAAGTAGAGCAACAAACACCGTCACCCACCGTGTTCGACCAACACATGTAGACTGTTCCTTCAGAAATTAGCATTTTTCTAACTGTATGAAGAATTACTGTATAATAATTTACATGAGTTGACATATATACTTTCAGCAGGTTTTGTTCTTGAGCCCAAACAATGTTGCAGGTTGTGGAGAAATGGGGGAAAAGATATAGTATAGTTGTTGATCATACCACTTAATTACCACCTGGAGAGACTTAATTTTAATTTACGTTTAACTTTACTAAACATAAAATCAGCTTTTTGGGGTTTTTTTTAATGGTTTGTACAAACATCTTTTCATTCCTGACTTCCCAGATTTTTGTGAGAGTAATTTACAACACGGACACTGGCGATATTTTATGTTGCCATAGCTACTGAGGCTATGAGAAGAAGACCTTGCACTTATTATCCAGAAATCATGCTATCCTCTGAGCGTGTGAGAGAACAGATAGGCTGAAGTTAAGCTTTGATGTAAAACAATTTCTCAGGAATAAGACAGTGACATTTCATTTGTCTTATTTCAAGCTTCAGTCTGCAGTGGATATGGATGGAATAAGGCTCCTGTTGACCACTGTGTGAGAAGAGATTAGGTCAGAGGTCTCTGACAGATGACAGTCATGGTGACGACAACACTGGGCTACTTTCTCTGTCTGTCCTACATAATCAGTCTATAAATAACAAGGAATTAGACTAACTTTGTAGGATAGTTTGAAAAATGTCAATCAGTGAAATTGCATCATACACTTCCCTAACAAAGGATTAACACTGCATGTCCCTGATGAAAATGAGAGAGGAGGAGAAGAGGAATATGCCAGAATCTTTTGTTTTGATGAGATAAACTGTAACAAATATTTTGCATTGGTATTTTCCCACTGGGTTGACAACAGAAGGTTGAGTTATATAATGCAGAGATATGGTGAACCAAATCTATGTAGAGAGTGGCTTCACTTTTTAATAAAACCTTGTAGAGCATCTTGTTTTCTAGAAGTCAGTGACACAGGCTACACTGAATTTAGATAATGCTACACAGTGTTTAAAGGTGTATTGACTTCAATTGTATTAACAATCAGCCACCATTGTCTTTCTGTGCAGAGGTAGTCAAGAGTAATAGAGAAAAATGATCAGTTTGTGCCCTTACGTGTGGCTCTCTCGCTCTCTTTTTTTTTTATCCCAACAAACCTGAAATAGGTAACAAGAGAACACAAACATTTCAAAAGAATCAAACATTCACTGCCATACAAAGAGAAAAGCATCCATATCACTCTATTGCTAAATGATCACCTCTTATTATATACATTCAGTTTTGTGTCTCCAACTGTTCATTTTTATCAAGTCATGGACTGGCTCTAATTTCAGCTGCTCTATTTCTGACTGTAAACTTGAATGCCCTGAATGTCCTGCAGGACTGTTTAAGAGGTATATTTTGTTTCTTCAAAGTAAAGGTTTTTTTTTTTTTTTTTTAGGCTACAGGTTAGGCATTTTCACATAATAATCCATTAATCACCACTCAAGATATTTCTTTTAGATCAACTAAAACATTAAATAACAAATTATTTTAGCTCCAAGTGGAGACATCAGAGAACACCATCTCATCTTTTTTATATAATTTTCTGTCAACATGAAATTCTAACTGCATTTTTCATGAAAACTCTTTGCAGAATCATTTGAAAATAAAGACAATAAAACATTTTGATGGATAAAACTGCACAAATGTGTTTGGTGGGCATACAATTAGTCAAAAGACATTTTTTGGCAGACGAGACGCAGAGGTGAAGATGTAAAATAGTAAACACTCTAGTGAGACATCTTACCCTAATAGACAATCTTTGGTTAATTTCCGGCTATGACGTCATGACGTCAGATTTGAGAGGGCGGGCGGACCGTTGGGCGTACGGTACTCGGAGGTGGGGTGCCGCTCGCCAAACGTCTGTGTCAGCTCCAACAGTTTGTTCACCCGTGTAAGTGTAAAATATATTTTTAGTTTAGTTTTTCGGGTTGTTTTACCGTCCGTTTATGCGTGTACGAAGTGCGTGGCGCGTTCGCGTGCCGCTGGGAAAAAGCTGTTAGACCGTCAGTGTAGATATTTCATCGTATTTAGCGGCACAGTCCGATGACACATTAACGGGACTGTCAACCTGAGTCCGTTAACACACTGCTGCTGCCGCTGCTCACTGACAACACTGAGAGACATTGAACTAACATTTCAACGGCATTTAAATCTTGTTACAACTCGCTTCTTGTAATTTCACGACATGTTCTCAGGCTCGTTTCATTGTACTTTCTGTGCAGCGTGAAGTACCTTGTGTGTTTCTAAACGGGGGAAATTTTGGACTTATCTTTCGTAACGGTCGCTTTTATTTCATCTCCTGTGGTGACACAGTGTTCATGTGGTGAGGTACTTCACTGACGAAATGTTATTTAACGTTATTCAGATTGGTCTCTTTAGTGTTAAACTATACTATTAAATGAACAGTAACTAGAAGGAAATTGATGTCATGTGGAAATAAGATTATTTGCTCTCACACCACATTAAGTTATGTGACTTATTCATCGGAATTGTTTTTTTACAGTTAATTTTTTGTTTTTGTTCACAGTGATGCTTTTATTGATGTACCTCCGTGGCCTATTATATTAGCCATGCCCTTGCCAGTTTTTTGGCTGCTACAGAAGTTTTAATAATTCCTCAGCAGGGTTTATTTTAGTCTCAGCTGGCTCGACTGGCTAATGCAATCTTATGGGTTAAAGACATTTCATGGCCTGGAAAGGATGGCTGTCCACAGCCTCATTACATCTGATTCCTAGTATTCTTCACAGAGGAGCATTTTTTCCCTGCAGCCTATTATTATCAGTGTCTGGGAGACAGAGACATACACACTCTGACACATACTGCAGGCAGAGAGTACAGTGTGCCAAAGAAGCATTTAAGAGATTACAGTTTCCATCTCACTTTTTCTTTTCTTTGTTGAAGACCTGAGGGCCTGACGTAGCAGGTTGTCATCTCCTCTGCAATGAAGGAAAAGCTGCTCCACCATCATGATTATGGACTGAAGGTTTGTTTTCATCTTCTTACTCTACTCATCCAGATGCTTCCATCTCTCACTGCTGATCATTTTTATAACCTGCCGGGTTTGATCCTGCATATCATGTACAGTGGATACACATGTAAAGGGGTTGGAGTGGTCCGGTATGACACGATCTACCCAACTATCTGTTCAGCATACTCTGCTAAGTGGCTGAGAGCTTGGCTGCCCCTCCAGGGCACTGCTAACACAGCCATTCATGTCTCACTCCGATGGTCAGACCACCACGATGACGCTGCCCTCCTCCTCCTCCTCCCTCCTTCTCGTCGTCCTCCTCCTCCTCCTGTTCCCACTGCACTCACGTTGTGCTCTCTCTATTGGGAGCTGAGCTAAGAATTGAGAGTCTTTGTATAAGTGCAATGCGTTTGTGTGTGTGTGTATTTGTGTTTGTGTGCATGATGTTTACCATCTAGGTGGTTTGTAAGACCGAGTCAGTTTCTCATCTGCTTTGTCCTCAGCTTCATGTAACACTTCAGCGTCAGATGTGGTGAAGATGTGCTTATCATAGATCGGATGACTAGAAAAACACAGCTTGCTATATATTCGCCTGACTGTCACAGGTGCTGAGAAATTGGTTGTGTGAACAGGAAGCCTCATTCTTCTCTCTAGAAATCTGCTGACACTGGATTAAAAAGATGAAAACAGGAAGCTGATTCAAGTAAAGGTTATACATATAATGGTGTTATTGTTTATTGTCAGTTTTAAAGGAAAGCAAGACAGAGTGTCAGACACTAATATGGTTTTTACGAAGGCAGTAAAAAACAGCCTTTTTTCACTGGTGCATGACGTCATGTTTCTTGCAATCTTTTGATTGTTTACATAAAATGTGACCAGATATCTAATGGGCTATGCAGAATTCAGAGTTCGGTCTTACAGACAGATAATTAAGTGGAAAATCAATCAACTAACCAAATAAAACTGTTTAAAACTATTTAGGATACTGTAGAGTTTATTTAGATATGAAACACTTCCTCTGTGAACATGACTGTGTTAGCACTGTGACAGACTGTGCTGTCTCCAGGATGCACCAGACTTTGTGCCACGCAAAGGCTTCAGGGACCTGCGACAACTGGTAGAGACGATCAGTGACCGAATGCTTTACTTGTGGTGTTTCAAAATATTTGTCACATTTTATAATGAGGACACTTTTTTTTCACTTTTATCTTTTTAGTGCACGGTTGTTCCCCTCTGTTTCAGAGGGGTTTGTTGCAACTACAATGCAATGCACCATATCCTGGGTTGCCTGGGTTCAATGCTTGGCACTAGCAGCCCTGGCTTGGTCGTGCATTCCAACCAGCATAATTGGTAGTGTTTGCAAATGGGAAGCCAGTGAGGGATTGTGTCTCTGTTCCAGCACTC
Organism: Selene dorsalis; assembly: GCA_900303245.1. Taxonomy (NCBI): domain Eukaryota; kingdom Metazoa; phylum Chordata; class Actinopteri; order Carangiformes; family Carangidae; genus Selene; species Selene dorsalis. Next base: position 64,967 of record OMNW01025349.1, read on the forward strand.
AAGTCCTCTCGGTTTTTTAAGGCCACCTGAATGCTCTCTCACTGAAGCTCTAGGGGTGTGGATTAAGATAAAGATAAGGTTATAGATCATCTTTTTTTTTTTTTTACTTCACCTCAGTTAACTCAAATTAATCTCAGCATCACTCAGATTTGGCTCTGTTCCCTTGACCAAAGGTCCAACCATGGCTGAAGAGGAAGTGTTGTGTGTCAGAGAGGAAACACAGTTTTTCCTTTCACTCTCTCTCACCCTTTATGTCACACTCTCTGTCACCTTCCTCTTCCAGCTGGGCTTTAGCTGTAAGAAAAAACAACAAAAACACAAGCTTGCAGAGGTGTCACAGTGCAGCTTAATTTAAATGCCACAGACTGACTGATCATGCCTCGTCTCTGCTGCAATCTGCAGCATCAACAACTCACCCAAGGGCAAAAAGTTTGTCTGTGCTGTCCTTGCTATTAATGTTGTAGCTGTTAACAGACTGGATTTCTTCTACTTGAGTAGGACTGACTCCCACTCCTCCAGAGTGAAGGTGAAATTCCTTTATTAAGGCTGCTGTTTCTAGTGGCAACGAACTGCCTTCTTCCCTCTGATCCTTTCCGGTTTGAAGACTGTGGCAGAAAAGAGGCAGGGGTCACAGAGCGTCACAAGAGTTTTCACTCTAAAGTATGGCCGAGCTCCATATTTAAGAAAATCAGTCAATGCCAAAAGCCAAAAACTGGTTCAGGCATGTCGATCTGATAATATCTTTTAGGTCTTATGTCTGAATAAGTACCCTTTTACTTAATAGTCACAACAACAGTTTTAGATGGTTGGATCTAGGAGCATATCCTATCACTTTCAACATGGCACAAGTCTCAGTCCTGCGGCAGGACATGCTAAGAGAGACGGACAGTTGAGATGCAATGCATGTCTTATCACTTTTTTCAGATAATTCTAATTAATGTATTAATCTATTTATCTTTATCTCACCACTTTTTATGATTTACTAATTTTCACATTTATTATCTGTTATCAGATCTGTCTATTGGACTCATTAACAGTCTTTGTATTGGTCAGAGTATTATCAATGTGAGTGAATACAACATGTGAGCAAAGAGTCCTGACTTGACGTTCTGCTTTGTGGTGCTTGTGTACAGCTCAGTTGCGTAAAACAGGCATTTAATTAATTTCCTGTCAACATCTTTGAAGCCATAGTAGTAACTTCAGTGAGAATTAATTTTTGCTGTGACCTGTGTCTGAATGACAGGCTCAGTAAAGCCAGCAATATCACACGTCTTCAAAGTCCTGATCGGCCTAATATCTATTTTATTTGTCAACTCAAATACATTTTTACACAGAACCAGGCCTGTAGCTCCTGTGTGAGAAGCCTTTTAATAACTAAGATACAACCTTAGTTTCAGTGTTAACATGTGCACCTGACATCATTGTGTTTACAAGCCAAGCACTGTGGATAATGCTACTTGTTCCTCCTCTCATGTTGGACTGCGGGCAGACTGGATGCTCCAGTGACTCCCAATTGCAGAGTGATATCATGATATGAAGTGAGCTGGGGTCAGCTTGTTAGGATACTAACTCCAGTGGGAGAAAAGTAGTGACAGTAAAAGGTAGAAAAACATTTGACATTGCTTTCTACTGGTGGAAACAGCTCTGGGCGAGGAAAGAAATGAAGTTTGTTGCTGAACTTACAACATTTCTTCTAGACTGGTGAGGGAAATGCTGTTAATGTTTATTTTGGATAAGAAGCAGTAGCAAAAACTTATAAATAGCACCTTTGGCTGATATTCATAAACTCAGGAAATAATTTGATCAGTCAGTCACTAGCTCATAGACATCACAGCGGGGTTGATAGGTTTTACTTGAATTCATGCGTGCTGAGTTTTTTAGACCAGTATTATGTGATAGAAAACATAATTTGCATAATTTTGAACATCTCTTTCAATTCATTTACACCTTCTTGTCTTAAAATGCTGGGCTTGGAAAAATGGAAGCTGTGGTTTGGAGGCCAAGAGGAATTTCATTTTGAACTTAAATCTGCAGATCTGTTGTCTTGATGTTGTTGACCCACAGCCTACGTGCTGAGCCCAATATCTCGTTCACAGTAAACACTTCAAGACCAGAGCTTGGATGTGCTGAGCCCCACTAACCCTCTGGTGAATTTGAGAGGTGTCTGATTACCTGAACTCAGAGATCTGACTGAGGAGTTATTTAAATAGGTGACAATACGGATGATTTATGTCTGACTGCGTATAAGTTGTTCACACCTGCTGGCACTGCAAACAGCCAGATGCCCCATGGCCCGGTAACCTGCAAGGTTTCTCTCTTTTGTTGTACAAAGAGAGTGCGTTGACCCTGACATGCATTCCTTGTCCCATCCCTTATGGCTGTGCGCCTTTAACACAATCTCTGGTATGAGATTTCAGCTGGTGTGTAGGTGGTTTCCAGCCTGTTGACAGTTGATGATTCTCTGCCAGAGCGGGTGGAATATGAGCTATGTTGGCCAAGTTGAAAGCCTGGCCACTGTTAAACATCTATCAGGTTAGTGAGTAAAGGCCACTTTGCAGGACTTGAAATCTCTACTAATTTCTCCTCTTGTCCACTGGAAATCCCCCTTTGAGATAATATTGTACTTGTAAACACTGAGAGAATCAGATGCTCAGTACGCTGTCCATTGGCTGGATCCATTATGTCTGCACTGAGTGTCTGCAGCACTGTAGCTGTAGTCAACAACATGGACCAGTGTCAGATCCATGCACATGGTGAATTATTCATTAGGACACTTGCTGTGGTGTTGAGCATAGGTGCAGAGGTCCCTTAAACGTAGCTTCCCAGAGTAAATGTACAGATTCGTGCAGCATGATGTTTCATCACTCACAGCCAGTCTTAAATTATGTTTCACATGACTGCCCCGCTGTCTGGATTTTTTCACCATCCAGCTCCCTCCGCACAACTTACACACAGAGATGCATGTGATATTTACAGCCCTGTTCAAACACCCTGCGACTGTTCTCTCTCTTTTCTGCAGCTTCCCACTTCACAGACTCTGTTATAGTCTGTTTTAGGTGACTCAGACTTGCTTCACACCCGATATACCACCTACTGTTCCTATTGTCTCACTGTGTTTGTTGAGTAAATGTGTTCATATGCATTTTATTAGTTTTTTTTTGCGATCAACATTTTTATCGTTCTGTTCAGCAATATTAGTGGGAGGAGGTAGAGGGGGGTGTAGTACAGATGGTCCCCTGTAAAGTTAAAGAAGAAATATAAAATAAGACAGACATAGTGTTCAATGGTTTGGAAAGTATGTATGTGAGTTTCGTACTAATGCAGCTTTACAAGCAGACGTCCTTTCATTCTTTAACTTTTGTAAACAAGCAAACGCAGATATGTGTTTCCTTGGAATCTGTACATAGATCAGTAAATAACTGTGTCTTCTGGTTTGTCCTGTTCTTGGAAAGCTGAGCGCAACTTTGGCAGTGCGGCCTCCCTGTGGGTTTCATCTTGCACAATAGGACATGTAGCCTGCCTGTGTCAGGGAACAACCTGCCATTCACCTTCTCATTCAGACACAATCTCTGCTGAGCGTCCGGCTGAACCCGACACAGCCGGGCAAAACACGCCGTGGACAGCTTGATACCTTTGATGCAGCCCACGCTACCTCTGTAACCCTCTGTCTGAACCTTCACCCTCACTTACTAGCTCTCTCTGTCTGATACAAAGAGTAGTGTCTCTTATCACACTTTTTGCACTATGCTGAAGTCATCTTCTGCACTGTCAGGACTGATACAACTGTCCTATTCTCTGCCTCCCAGCCCCACAGACACAGACACACACACACACACGTAAATACAATAACGATTGTTCCTGTTTCCTGCCCATGCTGTCATTATCCAGCTGCTGAATGAGATATGGTCCATTCTGTGTGTCGTCAAAGTCAAGACAACACACAGAAACACACACACTTACACATATGCACATTTCCGCAGAATATAACTCCC
>OMNW01025350.1:0-10282 GCA_900303245.1 Selene dorsalis
TCAAGTTCCGCCTTTCTCTTGTCACTCTCAAAAGAGCATCACAAACATGTTATTCATCTCTCACCAGCTTCGCACTCAAATTGGGTTGGAATATTACTCAGAACAATGCTTTTTTTATTATTATTATTTATTTTGAAGTCAGACTAATTCCTTGTTCAAGTGGCCGTAAGAGTATTGATTAAATCAGTTTAAGTGTTGTTGAAACAAAAAAAAAAAAAAAAAAAGTTGTGCCAGAATAAGAGAATTGATTTTTTTGAAATAGTGGGAACATAAGCTTCTAACAGGATTACAAATGTCATGCTTCCTTGCAAAAGAATAACTAAAGTATGGGCATCAGAGGTGAAATTTAAAAATCGAGCCTGGCTCACTGGGTGGTTTCTTCCTTTTGTGGAGGGTTGCGTGATCTCCCCTCGTGTCCATGAACGCATCCCAGGGGCGCACGTTAGCTGACCTGCTCTGAATGTGCTGCTCCACGTGATCGGCTGCCAAACCTGTTCAGGCTTCGATAAACAATTCTTGGATCTGACTCGCATCCTGGCATCGTGTCTGTAGTGTTAGTGACTGTATGGCAGCTCAAGGAGGAACGGCAGGAACTCAGGTCACTATGGTAAACAAAGCAAGGCAAAGGAAAACAATTTTATTTACTAGTTACATTACTAGTAACTTCATTCCTTCAGAAAAAAAGAACATCTAGCAGGACAGCGGGGCGGGCCGACACTTGGGTAGCCCAGGACAGGTGCTCATGTGCAGGTGAGAGGAGCGGAGAGACGGGCAACGGTAACATATAGCTACCTGGTCATGTAACTATAATCTAATTACTATTTTATTTTAGAAATTATAACATGTTACATTACTCCGTTACTATATAACGCGTTAGTGTGTTAACACTGTTGGTTAGTTATTGCAGTTTTGCTGCAAACAGCCCAACGACATCTTCAAATCCTGTTTTATTCAAGGTTACATAAACAGATGGAAATATTTTTGCTTGATCTTTGATTACATATTAGCATCATATCAACTCAGACTCAACCAACCTCACATATTCAAACATTTATTTTAGACCAGCTAAAAAAAAAAAGATAATAATAATAATAATAGAAAGGCTTTAGCAGGAGTGATGTATATTTATATATTCTTCATTATGTCCCTGACACAAATAGATTATTCAGAGTGAACAACATGAACTATACATTTGATATGATCTGAAACACTTCAGGAGGCTCTGTCATGTTACATATGAAGAACTTTGTTACATATATTTTAGCAGAGAACACAGAAACGAAATGGTGTGTATGTGCCTTTATGTCTTTGACATGATTCTTTCATTGAATATAAAGTCTTTAATTAAAAAAAAATCTGTGTATTAGGTAAGTGGATAATGACTATTCATTACAGTGTAAATGTTTAATTATCCATCTGTTGCATACAGTGCAAATTGTAAAGATCCAGCTTTGTCTCATTATGAGCAGCTTCAGCATTTTCACACACACGCACACACACGCACACACACACAGCACTTGAGTTTTAATAAGTCATTCCTGCAGGAGGGAGCTTCACCTCACTTACAGACTTGGTCCACCCATAGGCAACCTATTAACATCCACTTTATCAGGGTTTTCATATTTCATGACCCAGTTCATCAAACTTTAATGCAGTCCTGGTTCTACACATTTGTGTTTTTAGTGCAAAGTCATGTCGGAATCGAAAGCGTTACCTCTAAAGTCTCTCGCTGGAATCTTTACCACATCTCCAGAAGGAAATTACAGACACTTTTTTTTTTTTTTTTTTTTTTTTTTTTTTTTTTTTTTTTTTACCACAAATGATGAATAATATCTCTTGGCCTCAAATGTATCTTGAAGTAACACTGGAAACTCTCTCTGTGCTCGTCTCCCTGCAGAGTTCGCTGCCATGGTCAAGGTTTAAAGGACAAAACTGACCAACAACTTACTTCACTACTCCAAAGGAACAACTTGAGCCAAGACATACTCCTACTCATTTCTCCCTCATTCTTCCCTCTCACTCTCTCTCAAATCACACTACTTTTATACACTTGACCTTTCACCCCTGACCATAAACTACCTGCTCTCCCTCTCTCCAACTCTCTCTCTGTCACTCTCTCTCGCCATGCTCACATCTTTACTGTCCACATTGAATGTACCTGACTAAGTGTATAGCATGGCTGACTCGTGTCTTTCCTCTCTCTCTCTCTCTCTCTCACTTCTGTCGTCGTTTTAGTCTGTGAGTTTTGCTTACTGTGAGATCAGTGATGATGCACTTTTATGGGAAACGGACGGACGATGAGAAAGCAATAAAGGTTCTTTTTCAATAACTCAAGTCTGACCCTGGTCTTCAATATGCGGGTGTGAAAACTGCAAAGATAACCAAAGAAAACCACAACATGCCTTTATATGAGTGAAAAATGCACCTTTTCCCCTAGTTAACACAGGATACGACCTGTGAAGGTGCAGTGACAGTGGAGGAGTTGATCTCAAAATATAACACTTAAAAGATGTTGAATCAAGTAAATCTCACGTACAGATAACAATGGTCTTTGAATCAATTCACTAAATGACTACAGTTGAGACATATGCAAACTTCACTGTAAATAAGTGCATTTTTATGGTAGATTCTGGAGGATACTGCTGTCAAATTATTATAAATCATATAGGTTTAGTCCACTTAAATCCAAACTACATAACCTCAACAATTACTCAACAATCATTAGAGTGGCTTTTAGTGCAAGTAAAGCAAAAATGCTTAACATTTAGTTAAAAGGCTGCTATTGCTACTAAATAATGTAGAAGAAGCACGTGTGGAAATGAGCCAGACACTGTAATGTGCATTGTACAGAAATATGTACCTGAAGTTTTCTTTCATCAGCCACAAGAAGCTGTAGCAGAAAAGGCCTCGCTGTGTCAGAATGAACAAAAGTCAGTTTTATTGCTCATGAATTCAATGTATCTCTCCCTAAAGTTATATAACCAGCCTTTGAAATTTGCTTTTTTGTACTAACACTAACTAACCAGCTGGGAAGTCATCCTGCTGTGGTGAGGCCAGTATCAGATTTGCCCTCGTAATCTAGACTTGATGCACAAACACACTCAAACGCACCCAACTCCCAATCCAGCCCTCCACTCATAGAGTATGAGGTTAAGGTTACTGTTGTGGCCTGCAGTGATAAGTGGCAGCCCCTAGATGGCACCTCTAATCTGTGAATACATCCACAGGGTTTCAGCTGCTGTTTTACATGGAAAACCTGGAGAATTAGATGTGTGTTATAACCAGTGGTTGGCTTGATATCTGAGCTCTGAGTTGAGTAAAGCAACGGTCTGTGAGACCACTCCGTCTAAATCGGAGGTCCACCGCATTTCAAACTTTGAAGAATAATGAGATTTATTCCCTTGCTTCTCATTACAAAAAGACTCCCCTCCCCTCCCCTCTCTGCTAATGTTGTTAGTGCTGACTGGATTCACCAGAGATGCTGCTGTGTCAGATGGTTGGAAAGGTTTCCCTCTGCAACAGACTCATCAGTTTAGAGTGGACAGTTGCCACGGTGACCAGGTGCAACACCACAAAAAAAAGAGCCTCCCAGACCCTCACCTCACAGAAGGTCACAGGTGTGTGTGTGTGTGTGTGGTTGTTCTGAGTTTTGGTGTGTTACAGCATTTCCATTTAAGACCCATTATAAAACTCAAAACTGACCCTTTATCTAACCTCCATTATAAATCAAAGAATGGAAAACATCCAAAAGCGTTTTGGCACAGTGGTAAAACTCCAACAGCCCTACTTAAATATTAAACAGCCAAATATGCTGTTGTCTTTGGTAAAATTTTACGATGAGGAGACAGTTCTCCCTTTAGTGCACAATCCAGACAAATGTCTAAACTGGTAATAGGACACTATAAAAAGAAAAGATGTCAAAGCATTTCTCACTAATGGTAACTGCCAAAAGATACATGGGCTGTCGTCAGCTAAGGTCAAATCTATAACAAAGTCCACTTTTTTTTTTTTTGTTAACTTGTCTGCAACTTTACAGGTAAATAAAATATACCCCAACAGTTAGAGGGTCAGGTTTTGAGCTTGTAGCCAAATATTAGTGCAGCACATGGACGAGGACAACAATCCTCTGGTGAGTCATAAGATGATTTATGACCTGCTGCTCCCTATGGTCATCTGAATTTAGGAGATTATTCACTAAAACCAAAGACAGAAAGGGGACCTGATTAAATTTCACATGTGTGTAAGCTCTAACGTGCACCTGCACACAGAGAGAGAGAGAGGAAGAGAGACAGAGAGAGAGAGAGAGAGAGAGAGAGAGAGAGAGAGAAGGGGAAGGGAGGGGGGAGAGGGGCACTGTAACATGAGGGGAAAGTTGATTGGACCAAGTTATGACAGTGACAGGGAATGGGAGAGAGCAGCGTGGAGCGGATACAAACAGTAAGGTAAGGTTAATTGGGCAGGTGAGCAGGTGAGGAACTTGAGAAGGAGGCGACTGGTCTGTGGGAAAATTCGATCCTCCAGCATCAGGCGGCGCATCCAGCTCCAGTGTATATAAGAGTGAGCCAGCTGCCAGGGGCCACCACAAAGCCTTATCTGTCATCTGCTGCTGCTGCTACAGCTGCTGCTGCTGCTCCTGCTGCTGCTTTGGACCTGGACCGAGAGGAGCCCGAGCCAACAGCGGTGAGTCCCACAGCTGCACCAGGAGGCTCTGAGTGCAGGTGTTGGCCAGGTGTGCTGTCTGTCTGGGGAATGGAGCTACAGCAGTGCAACCTCTTTTTCTTTATTTCTTTTTTTTTACACTGTTTCAGGGGTTTGTTCAAGTTATAGAAATTTTTTGACATTTTTGAAATTCTTTGTTTTTATCACTCAATCCTTCAAAATATGATTTTACAGGTGTTAAGCTTTTAGGTCAATGATAGGATTTGTTTTTAGCTCAGCAAACAATAAATCCTCTAAACTAAATGATAAATATAACGTCAAAACATGATTGACTGATTGATTTTTATCTTTTCTGTAAACTTTAAGGGACTGTATGAAAATTATTTGAAAGAAAGATTTGAAAGTTACATATTCTTGATTTTTAAATGACTTTTTTCCTTTTGTAAAAATGTATCCTCCTGTGAAAATATTTAGTTGTTTAGTAACTTGGCCCTGCGAGGTCACACTATAGCAGGTTTAAACATTTAGCAGCTCAAAAGTGGAGAGGTGCAGTAAGTGTTTAGGGAATAGTGCAAAATACACCCAGTAACTCCGGAGATCTTACGTTTTTATTAGATGAAATGAGAGATTGCACCTCCACCATTACACCCTGCTCCCCAATCGTTTATGTGCAGTCCCTAAATGCCAATTATGTTGTACAGACCAACTAAGCCAATTAAGCAGTTCAAGGGCAGCAAATAGTCTCAGTGATTAAAGGGCCACCAGGGGAAATCATATCAGGAGCACAGTCGAGAAAGAATGGATCATAACATAATCAATTAGGGATTTATGAAATAAAATACAGTATATAAGGAAAAAAACAGTATAGTTCTTGAAATATTAACAAAATACATTCTGTATTTTTTTCTATGACATTTCAAGTATATTTGCCAAACAATCACTGTGGGAGTCTTGACGAGATCATAATATTAACCTAGAAAAAAAAGAGCTAATCCAGCTTGACACAAAAATGGGGCTAAGTTTGATCAAAAGGCCTGAGGTAGATGAAAAAATGTGTCTGAGGGAGAGAGAGAGGGAGTGTGTGTGTGTGTGTGTGTGTGTGGGTGAATAATTTACTGACCTGTCCTTTTACACTGCAGGACCAACATGTCACTCACCTCCATCCTTTCAGCTGAGGCCATTGAAAATGCTGTCAAGGACTGTCAAGGTAGGATTTCAGTACAAACACACACACACACACACACACACACACAAAGACCCAATCCCTGCTCTGGCAATACTTGGAACTACTCATTTTCAATTTTAAAGCCAGTACGCTGTCAGCAGTTCAGCAGATTATGCGAAGTAAATTACTCATCACTCTGATTTGAACATAGTGATAAAACTTCCGTGGCATCAAAGTTGCAACTAACTAATTAACTTATTTTACACCTAATTTTGATAAAACTCACAACAGTTGCTAAATCAAACTGTGTTGAACTCTAACAGGAGAAAGGTTTGTGATCTTTGCAATTGTATTGTTTTCATTATTATACAGTGTCCTCTGCTCATATTCAGGTTTAAATGAAGGGTGATGAAATCTGAATTTGGAAAGGTTTCTGGTCATCTGTTTTTTAGTGGAGGCCTGTGTCTGCCAGCCTTAAAAGATGAAAATTCAGAATTGGAAAAGCTGCCACCTGGACAGCAGCCACAACAGAGCCACAGTTTTAATCTGCACATCGACTCCCACCCTGGTGGAGTTCATGGCTCAGCTTTCACCTCTTCATTCTGTTCTCTTATTTTCTCATTACATTCATTATGCCTCGATGTGATTCCAGCTCCGGACTCATTCTGCTACAAGAAGTTCTTCCAGCTGTGTGGCCTGTCCTCAAAGACGCCCCAGGAGGTCAAAAATGTCTTCCAGATCCTCGACGAGGACAACAGCGGCTACATCGAGGAATCTGAGCTCAAGTGTGTGACATGACCCTGAGATGTTCACGTTCCTCACCCACAAGCTTTTGTCCCTTTTCCTACATACAAAGTATATACAGTAATATGTTAGTGCTCTAATTCTTATCACCACGAGTCACTGGAGACATCCACATGCCTCATTCTTACTTATAAGTTACTGTTCTAATGGAATAATTCCCATACAGACTTGTCCTGAGCCACAGAGTTAAGTATAGAGTTTGCGTGTATTTGTGTGTCTGACAGAGAGAGATTTAGGACGACGAATCACACAGTTGTATTATTGGAATGGCACCATTAAGCCGTTTCCTAATAATCCACCATGGACAAAGTGTTATGGTTGTATCTGTGTTATGTAATTCACCTTTGTGTACCAGGGGCCGTGAGTGGAACTGTGTAGATCTGGAATTTGTGTGTTTATGCGCTTTTGAAAAGTCAACTCAAAAATTACCTGTGTCTGTGCTTGTGTGTGTGTGTTTGTGTATATGTGTGTCAAGGTACTTTTTGCAGCGGTTCGTCCCGGGGGCACGGACACTGACTGAGGCAGAGACTAAGAGCTTCATCTCAGCTGCTGACGATGACAGTGATGGCAAAATTGGAGCAGAGGGTCAGTGTCTGATTTCTCAGATGGTATTTTTAAAACTCCCGATGTAAGCAGAAATTATCTCAGTGGGTTGGATTAAATCTGAGTGGCTCAGTGCAGTTTACTGCATTTCTAGCCCCCTGAGATCACACATCTTAGAACATAAAGTGGAGATGTTTTTAACTTGGTGCAAAAGTGTATATTGAACGTTGAAATTAAAATGCCCTGTGCTGTTTCAGGGTTCTTTACTTACAATGAATAGACAAGAGAGAAACAGCCCAACATTTAGTTGACATCATGTTGGCACATTCAGGGTCTTTGTTTAATCACGTAGCTTCAGGTTTGTCAGAAATCACATGCACTGACACTAGAGGTCAATGTGTGTCAGTTTTGCCCATTGTCCGGTGAGGACGGCTTCAGAGGTCAGCTGTGTTGCATAAAAGGATCAAGTGGTTGGACAAAAAGGAAGGGATTATATTGTCTGTTGGTTTGTCTGGTCACTCAATTAAAGGTCAATTAAAGGTCCTGCTCTCAGTCATGCATGCAGTAATTTTGCACAAGGTTGATGTTATTTGGGGGGAGGTTTACATTCATTTCAACATCATTTCTTTTTTCTTTCTCTAGAATTCCAGACAATGGTCCTGTCCTGAGTTTTGCAGATAAAGAGATCTCAAGTCTTCAGTCACCTCCCCACCTCTGGAGTCAAATGAACCCATCCTCAATTACCTGGTCCTTTTCTACTAAATTACTAAATTCTGTGTGCAGTAATTGTTTTTAAATGACCTTTTGTCTATTTAAAGACAACAGAGTTTTAATTTGTCTTTCCACTGTATCAGTCCATGTATTCTTGTCTGTTCACATACCACCTCTGACAATGAATGACATAAATAAACATGCGGAAGCATACATCGCCTCTTCATGCCTATCACTTGTTTTTCATGAGATTCATAATGATATACTTCATTCTTATTTGAAAATAGAGCACTTTTCTAATCATGGTAAATTCTGTTATTCATAAGTACAAATACAAGACTTAATAAAATAATAATTTCAGTGGGCACACATATACTAAGATGACTTTCAGAGGCAAATTGTAATGTTGGTGACAGTTATGAATACATGGAACAGTTTTAGACCAGTTTAAGAGATGCTTTGATAAATATTGAAACAAATAGTTATCATTGATCAACTAAATGGAAAATACAGTAAACAAAGAAAACTTTATGAAATCAGTATGTGCTATGAATACATTCTGTCTTTCATACAAGGCCAGTTCTCCTGATTATATTTGCACTCAGGTACTTGGTTCTCGTGTCTTTATGCAATATGATCAGCACTCTTATCTTCTTAGGCTTATGTCCCTGAGGTTAGCTTTTTATGACTATGACTATATGTGTGGGTGTGTTGTTGTTTTGCCAAGTGAATTTGAGACTGATCAGATGTCTCCCTGACCAAAAAGTACTTGCAATTTTTTAAAGTTCAAAAGCTAAAACATTCTCAATCAACAAATGTAACAGGTTTTGTTATCAGTTTTCAAAGATTTAAGATACAACACTGACAGATCTAAATGTAATTTTGAGCGATAATTTAAGCAAAGGACTGAATATGGAGACTATCGCTTAAAACACTCCCTTTGAGGACACGGAACCTTTATTCTGCTTAAAGTTACTTTTACCCGGACAGTTTCGCTTGTGACACCACGCTGTCAAAAGCAGGAAGTTAAGAATGTAAAGTATAATGCAGCGTCTCCTCTCATTGATCTCATTTCCTCATTTTTTATTTTTATTTACGCTGTCTAGAACCACGAGCACTTGAGCGTGTTGTGTGTATCCTCCGTAAGGTGAGTTTTGCCGTCGTGTTCTCCCGGTACCGGACCGGTTCTCTGAGTTTTTCTCCGCCTGGACCTCACAACTCCACTGCTAGCAGAGCGAGCTAGCCCGCTAGCTGCTCACTGTTCACTTCACATCGGCTGGTTGTTGACTTGGTAACCGTTAATGTTGGGTGCTCGTGCTCACGGAGCTACACACGTCACCGTGTGTGTTTAGTTCACCCAATTATCTTTTATATAAACAGCTTGTGTGTGAATACACCGTGGTGTTTAGGCTCAGCCCGGCTAAACGACAGTAAATGCCCACTCATAATCTGTGAACAGTGACAAAATATAAAATAAAAGGTAAAAAAAATATTCAAAGATAGTAATGTGATGCTGTAATTAATTAAAAGCGGAGGCACTAAGCTGTTTCCTCCACCGAACTTATTGAATGCTTGTGAACTTTTAATTGTCAATCTGAAGACTTAAAGACAATGGAGATTGTTAAATGATAAGTGACAGCTGATGATAAACGACAGTTAGTTTTCAGAATGAATATGTGGGCTTTTTATATAACACTGCACTCAGTTCCCCATTTATTTGGTACCATTACACCAAGGCATAGCTATGGCTTTCTGGTACATTAGCCATGTAATCAATACTTACTCTGTCAAGATTGGAATGATTAGTTTTTTTTACTGCAACTGTTTTATATTAAACTTAATGTTTAAGTTTAATACAGATTGTCCTCGAGCCTGAGGACAATCTGTAGCTACTTACCCTGTCAGTGAGCAAACAGAGATCCATCCATAAATGCCCACTGTACTTTAAGCTTTGACCATATGCACATCAATTCAGTGTGTGTGTGGATAGCGCCATCAGCTACGTATTAGTTAATTACTGTTATTGCTACATTTGCCATGCCTCATTATGTGATGTACTTGTCTTCATTCTGCAGACACACGGCATGCTAACCACACTGTCTTTGGAGCAAAGGAAGTCCAGACACAAGTTACACTAATGCTGATGATTAGGTAATGATGATGCAAGGTTGACATTGATGTGTCTTGGAAGAAATCTTGTGATTTGTCAGCTTTTATCTCTTCATCAACTTTGTCTTTGTGTCTGCAGCCCCAGAATGGCCACAGGAATGCAAGAGAAACAGTACACACCATCTCTTCTAAGTTTCTTCATTTATAACCCCACATTTGGACCACGGGAAGGAGAGGTGAGCTTGACTAGATTGACTTGACTTGATCTAGAAGAAGAGTTGTTATGCTAAT
>OMNW01025350.1:10302-23958 GCA_900303245.1 Selene dorsalis
TTCCTTTTTTTTTTTTTGGCGTAAACAAAATTTATTTTAGTTTAATTCCATCACTAATGCATTGTCTTTGTAGGAGGAGAAGAAGATTTTGTTTTACCACCCCAGTGATGTGGAGAAGAATGAGAAGATTAGAAATGTAGGCCTCTGTGAAGCCATTGTACAGTTCACCAGGTATCGATCTTGATTTTATACTTAAAATACAGACTACAGTGGTGTTTTCACCCCTAACTTGTTTTAAACTGTTGTGTCCTTTTTGTCTCCCAGGACCTTCTGTCCAACAAAGCCAGCTAAATCCCTGCACACACAGAAAAACCGGCAGTTTTTCTTCGAGCCTGAGGACAATTTCTGGATAGTCATGGTATGTTATAGGCTTACGTGTACATTGGTTGTTCAACATTTAGTGTTTGTATAGACTTTATTAACCTTCTGTGGAATGTAATTTAGATTTATCTCGCTAATCTCTTTTTATTTGCTTTTCCTTAGGTGGTTCGAAACCCAATGATCGAGAAACCAAACAAAGATGGTAAACCTCCAACGATTGAATATCAGGAAGAGGAAATACTTGTGAGTACTTCATATTTTTTCTTTAGATAACGGCAGTTTTACATTTTTCTGATCATGCCCTCTTGTCTTTGTAGGATACTGTTTATGGTGCAGTTGTAAGACAATGCTACAGTATGTACAAGGTCAGTTCCAGTATGTTTTACATTATATTATCTGTATCCCTTAATTTCTTAAATTAAGTGTCTTCTTAAAACCCATAAAGTAACACTTTGGCAAAAAGAAATGTTTCCTAATAATGTTTTTTTTTCCCTAATGCCTTAGCTCTTCAATGGCACGTTTGGCAGATCGATGGAAGCCGGAGGAGTGGAGCTGCTCACACAGAAGCTTGAAAAGTTCTTCTACAGGGTATAAATATGTCCACTTTAATTTGCCGCTAGGTGGATGTGTACTTTGCCATGACGACATGTTGTATTTGAATATAACAATGCACACACAGTTATTTGTAAAAAGTCAGTTCAGCTTGAAGTCAGTGGTTTGATAATGTCTGGCCTCTGCTGGTGATTTGGACTAGATTTACTGTTTTGTCTGTTTGTAAATGCTGTTACTCCTGCGAGAAGACGTTTGCAGTCACACCTGATTTCACCGTAGTAATCTCTCTACATTAGCTGTCTCCACCTCATGCTGCTGTCAACTCACTGGAACAGTGCTGCCCTTGAGCAAAGCAAAAAGTATAAAAGATTCATTTCTAATTAGGGAATACCCTTCTTGAGTTAACGCAGGCTTCCCTCTCCGCCATGTAACTGAAAGACGGAGTGAAAGAGAGAGGCTGTGGTGTATGTATCAGAGGTTGAATGTCAGAGCCTCTCTGGCCCAGGGTGATGCAAGCGTCTGTGCAGAGCGCCAATCAGAGTTTCTTATTCAGCTTTCTTTATTGTGCTGTAGCGAGGCACTTGTAGACGTGTAAACTAACCCCACGCTCCTTACCTTCTCCTGTGTCTTGTCATTTTCATTGTGTGTATGTGTCTGTCTGTGTGTGTGTCTGTGTGTTTACTCTGGGGTTTCCAGTATCTGCAGACTCTACACTTGCAGTCCTGTGACCTACTGGATGTATTTGGAGGCATTAGCTTCTTCCCACTGGACAAGATGACCTACCTGAAGATCCAGTCCTTTGTCAACAGAGTGGAGGAGAGCCTCAGCCTGATCAAATACACAGCCTTCCTGTATAACGACCAGCTGATCTGGTACAGACTGACTGCTTTGTTGAATATTTGCCCTAAACTGTGCGTGCCGGCTCCTGACATTGACCATCTGTAAGATTTGACAGTTCTCACGATCAGACCCAAAACTCAAAGCACCAACATCTGCAAATGCATCATGGCATGCTGGGTAAACAGAGGTGGCTTTAAACACGACATCTAATCCTCTTTGCGGTTTATGCGCTCCCTGACATGTCACTTGCCTTTAATTGTGCCCCGAGCCGCCCAGCTTGGCATAAAGCACCGGGGATTACGTGATTGCTAATGAAATGGCTCAAGAGCAGTGTGATCTTTCATTGTGAACTGTCAATAGACAAACAGAGGAGCTGTTTAATTACTGCCCAAATCAACGTGCAGCTGCATTGTGTGCTTTCATGCTCTCCTCTAGAGTGTGTACTGTAGCACCTTCACAACCACGGCTGAACTGTAATTGCCACCAGGGGACAATTTGTTTTAACATCTTAGCTCATGATGCAGAATACAGGTTGCAGCATGCTGAAAAATATCCAATCACACCTTATACTTTTGCATTGTATTTGCACAGTCTCTTGCGAATGTGAGAAGATTTAAATGTTTAACCTTCTGGTTGTGTCTGCAGGAGCGGACTGGAACAAGATGACATGAGGATCCTGTACAAGTACCTGACCACCTCACTGTTCCCCAGACACTCTGAGCCAGAGGTGAGGAGGTGGGAGTGAATGGTGGACACATAAAACGAATGGCTTGTGGAATTATGGGGGACAAATTGAGGATGTTACAAAAGCATCAATACAAGCAATGGGTGTTTGTGTAGAATAGAGGAAAGATTATTGCTACTATTGGTGTCTGATGCAAATGCTATTAATGCTAAGCTTCACCCTTTATCATAACCTCAAACTTCAACATCGCATTGAATAAATACAGTAAAAATAACAATGTGATCTATTATAAAGGGTTTATTATAATAATAGCCAGCTGACCTGAATATGAGCCAATGTACTTTCAAAGCAGTGCCACATATTTTCACTTTAACCTTTTGCCTCTCTGTTGTTATTGTCTTTTCTCCTCTCAGTTGGCTGGCAGGGACTCTCCTCTGAGGCCAGAGGTTGCAGGGAATTTGTTGCACTATGGAAGGTAAATCCCCCACTTTTCTCTGCACGTAATAGAATCTAAGTTTGAACAAAATGAGGATTTAGTTTAATTAATTTCATGTCTGGTGGGCTGTGTGTTGCACCAGTTGAGTATGCAATGAGCATGAGTAATGAGTTCTGCTTGTTATCAACCAAATTAGATAAGTGAGTGGAACTCCCTTGACTCATGGTGCATTGCATTTGAACTAGCACGTTGGAATTTCCAAGTTTCCAGTTGGAAATTTAATTTTATCATAATAAGTTGATGCAGGACTGAAGTCAGATTTCTGAGGACCTCAGCAAATCCAAAATGGCTGCCGTACACAATAGGAAAAGCAAAAGCTGCTATATCATAACACTTCTGTCTTATTAGTTTCTCACTGCGTCAGCCACACACACAGCACTGTCCAAAATGCACGCACCAAATACAGCACAGTGAGTAGTTATTAAGTGGTATTACTAACAGTAACAACAATAAGAGGCTTGTACTTTGTTGTACTTGGACATGGTTAATCAGCTCATCCGAGGTAAATAGAAAGCAGTGTGACATTTTGCAGTCAAGCAACAGAGCAGAATGCAGAGTATCACTGTGTGGCCGCTGCTATATTCCCAAGTGTGACTCCTGGTGACCTATCATGGGATAGGAGTTTACAGCTGTAACTGGAAGACACCTCAGAATGTAAGGACTTGATAAAGGCCAAAAAAGTTATTATAACTGGAAGAAAACTACAGAATAAAAGCTTAGAGCTGCTCCCGGAGGTCCATGCAGGCCAAGCTGAGCACAGAGGAGGCGTAGTTAATGCAAAGACATGTCTTGCAATGCAAGTAGTTCTACTTGATATTAAATGGCATCCACGAATTCCAGTGATTTAACAGTATGACAGTGAATTCCCTGTTCAAATTGTGATCTTATCATTTGAATCAGTCATGGAGGACTGAATCTTGATAAACTTCTGACTCATTTTAGAACTGAGGAAATGAATTATGATCACAGTCAAATTACAGTCTCACAGTTGTCTGCCTCTGCCAATCAGTCCAGTTACTGTTAATGCAGGGAGTCTGTCTAGGATGGCAATGATGCCTAACACTGACTGAATTTAAAGTTATTACAGTTCGTCATGTGGGGAACCTGTCACTCTGAACTACAAATCTGAACTTCATGGTGGTAGTAGTGTGTGAGTAGGATTCATCCTCTCGGGACAGTGATTGTTTGTACAAAATTTCACGGTAATGTGATCGACAACTGTTGAGAAGTCACCTTTTAGATTCAAGTTGTGAACTGACCAACTTGCATTAAACAAGTGACTGACAACATAAACCAGTTCACAGAGGATGAGCTCTTCCTGTTTTGGACATTGCTTCCCCCCTTTGGCACAAAATGACAACTTTTTTCACAGGGATGCTCCTAAAACCATAGAGTAACATAATGTACTGCGTGCATTCATGCTCTCAAGAGGATAAATTATCACCACGTCACCTTTCCTAGCAATCCTTTAGAATTTCATTTTTATTCATAGCGAGTCTGTCAGATAACCACAGTGACTTTCACATCCATTATGAGTCATTATTCATTTGAGCACTTCTCTATTCTCTAGGTTTTTGACAGGACCGACCAATCTCAAAGATCCAGAGGCCAAATTCCGATTTCCAAAAATATTTGTCAGCACAGAGGACGGCTACGAGGAGCTGCATCTCATTGTTTATAAGGTGTGGCTGAGTAAATATATTCTACTATTTTGTGACAGTCAATCCCTTGATTCATTCATATGCATACAGGTGTATTTTAATGTATTAAAGCAGGAAGGTTGTTATTCATTTTTAGGACGATTCCCATAATCTGTGACTGGATGATTTGTTTATGAAGAGTAGGTTTAGAATGAACTATTCTACTGCTCTATGAAATGATATGGATTTTGGGGATTAGGCAGCAGAGTTTTAAAATGATGAAGTACGTGCCATGATGCTTATCATCACATTAATGTAATTTATAACCCGTGTGACCTTGATTTTTGCATTGAACCTGTACTTGTCTGTTCGTCTCCAGGCGATGAGCGCTGCTGCTTGTTTTATGATCAGTGGTGAGTATGTGCCAGATACAGTATGTGTATGATAAAATTAGCATTCTTCTCTTTTTTGTCAGCTGTTTTGTTATTTTGGTATTTCATTTTTCTAGTTAAGTGGAGTTCAAATATGACATTTTTCTCTGCTCCGTCTCTCTCCAGCCTCTGTGGAGCTGACACGGGAGTTCTGTGAGCAACTGGACGGCCTGGTGGGCCCTCAGCTCACCTTGCTGGCATCTGATATTTGTGAACAGTTCACCATTAACCGCAGGATATCAGGGTCAGTTGAAGATGACATGTTCTTGTTTTAGTCACCTTATGGTGCTGTAACTGATTTTCTTGGTTCATATACTAAACATGCCTTGGGTGTTTTCTCATTCACCATAGCTGCTGCTGTTTATTTATGGCTGCAGTGCAACTGATTTACATTATTATCAATGTGTTTCTCCTATTAGTTGTATTCATATACAGACTGAAAAAGAAGAGGTGGGAATTTGCCACATTTGAACAGCTGGAAAAAGAAATTATTGTCTAAATGACTCAGAACTGAAATCACTAATATGTGTTGTCTTTTTTTCTATGTGGAGTACTAATTGGTTAATTAATTATCAAACAGGTCATTCAAGAGCTTTAGTTTTTACCCCAAACAGAGGAGCAGTCAACAGGTTCTTGTCTTTCTGTCTTAGTTGGAGGTTTAGTGCAGTGATATTAGAGGTGATTACAGTAACTGTGTTGTTTGTCATCAGTTTGCCTTCAGTCCTTTTGTAGTAACTGCCAGGCTGGCATTGATAGACGAGACTATGATACCGGTGGATATCATCATGGCACCCGTTAGGGGTAACTCAAGCAGATGCCTCAGATGCGCCCTAGCCTGTAATGTAAGACAGGACTCACTGGCCAAACTAATGTGACAGGCTCCTTTTTAATCACTCTAGTGAAGAATGCACTGAATAAATGATGCTGTCCTAAATTCCTCAGCTGGCATCCGGGTCTCTGTCCTGATTCGGCCTGATGGAACTGTAAATAATTAGAAAGACACTGATAAAAATCTGTTGTCCAGTCCATTTGGATACATGCAGCCACACTTCCAGAGATTCAATTACAGTCCTGTTACAGTAATAATGGGATCTCACCTCACATTTGGGTGCATGGACAGTTGAGTAACTGAAATGCAGAACTTGCCTCTCAGTTGATGTTATCATCCAAAGTGATTTGGCTCACTGTCTTTTATTAGCTATGTGTGTTTACAGAATGCTCTGCCTCAGAGAGACCTCATCATGTAACCTGATGTAACGGCTCCATCTTCAGTGTTTCAGACACAGTCAGAAGATGCGCAAAGTTGTGTTAGTAGCTTCTTCTGCCATGATATGATATAATACATGAGAACAACAACTCACTGAATCAATTTAATGTCACCTTACTAAATTGAGACCCTCAAAAAAGTTGCATCCTTATTCTGCCAAGACACAAAATAGGATTATGTAATCCAAATAGTGACTTGGCTTATTCCTTCTTTGTTGTATCTGCTCAGGCCAGAGAAGGAACCTCAGTTTAAGTTCATCTACTTCAACCACATGAACCTGGCGGAGAAGAGCACCATCCACATGAGGAAGACAGCCAGTGTTTGCCTCACCTCTGTCCATCCAGACCTCATGAAGATCCTGGGAGACATCAACTGTGACTTTGCCAGGTACAGTAGGAGGACATTGCCTAGAATAATTGCTGGTGTATTTCTCCAGATACTTGTGAAGGAGTTTTTCTAGTGGACACAAATCAGTTTGGTGGCGATGCTGGCTTTCACACTAGAAACTACAGAATAAATGAAATTGGTTAGTTTTCGTTCTTGAAACTTCCTCTTTTTGTCAGTGTTGGTAGATAGTACAGTAGCACGAGGAGCAGCTGTGCAGTGTTTTCAGATTTCACAAATCCAAGAAAGGAAATGTGCAAAACCACAAACCCCCTCTTGTCCCTGGTTATCAGCACAACTGTGTCATTTTCATACATAGTGTTGTGCTCCCAGGAACTATGTAATCTTACTATCTTGTAAAGTGGTCATGAGATTGTAGTCATGTGAGCATCCCATTCTCAGTCTGTGGGATGCATACTGGCATTGGCTCCCCCAGTGTCAATATCATTTCCTGTTTTTGTGCACATGGTGTGTAAATGCCATTTGTCTCTTTAGTTTGTCAGCCCATCCAAAGCTTTCTCACTCTGCTATTTATGTAATAAAATTTTAGGTAATTACATGTGGGTCTCTTTGTGTGTTTAATGCAGAAGTAAATACAAAATCTTATTTACCCTTGAATACAATTCTGTGTCTCTCAGGGTCGATGAAGATGAAGAAATCATCGTAAAAGCAATGACAGACTACTGGGTAGTCGGCAAGAAGTCAGACCAGAGAGAACTCTATGTGATCCTGAATCAGAAGAACGCCAATCTGATTGAAGTCAACGGTATGTCCCCGCCACCTGGCTAAGAGTGAATCTGTGTCATTACCACCACAGTAGACAATCTGCCTTGATGTTTAATCTCCACTTCACCCTTAATGCCCTTTTATCTTTTCTCTTCCACAGAGGAGGTTAAGAGGCTTTGTGCAACACAGTTCAACAACATATTCTTCTTGGACTGATGGAGCTGAGAGGCTGTTTCACAACACTAAAATCTGTCAGTGTTGCAGGGTATCATGACAGCATCAGCGTAATGCAATAATTGCATTGTAAAATAAAAAAAAAATACAATAAAAAGCTTTCTCACCAAGTTTTTTTTTTAATTTAACCTACAAAAATTGTAATTTCCTCTTGTAATTATGTGTAAAAATCCAGATTTTTACTGTACATTCACTTTATTTTATTTCATTTCCTTTGTACATACTTGTAGGATTTTGTTAACTGTTTATTTTGATTTCTTTCAAATTGGAATTTGTTCGGTTTTTTTTTTTAATGAAGGCAACATGACAAAATTAATTTAAAAACTGACATGCACAGAACAGTTCACTCCAGGTTCCTTTGATGATGGATGATAGTTTTAAAATAAGATGTCATGTCAGAAGTGTTGTGGTTTGTAAACAACTATGCTAACTTTAAATAAATTAAGAATTAAATTTACATGGTGTAAGAAATGTCTTTTTATTAAAACATGGTTTTAGTCTAAGTGCGTAACAATGAATAAAAGCTGACAGTCTGCCTCATGGCAGCATTAGTTAGGGTACTTGCACAAAGATCACAGATCACTTATCAGCAAAGAGAAATCACATCGCCAAACTCAAAACAATGTTCTCCTTTATTGAACTGAAAGTGTTGTACAGCTGGTGGACAATGCCACAGCCAGACTGTTGGCTGGTATCAGGAAGAGAGACAGCATCACCTCTACTTGCATTGGCTACCTGTCAACTACTGAATGGATTTCAAGGTTATTATTATTATTTATTTTCTAATGCTTTACAGATCTGGCATGCCACTACCCCTCTCCATCCACAGCTCTCACAGATTCTCAGACCAGCTGTTCCTGGCCGTCACCTGGTCGAGGATCAGGGGAAAGGGTGATTTGGCATTTGGTGTAGCTGCTCAAAGCTTACCTTTTTTAATTAAGTGTCCCTTTCTGTGGACATTAAAATTTGCCCATGTCCCCAAGGTTTTATTTTTCATTTTTACCCCATGATTTTATTTGGTTTTTGTTTCTGTCTGTCTCCTACTGTAGGGTATTTTATTTTTTTCAGTTGCTGCCAATCTTGCATTGTTTTCTCTTGGCTGTCACCACATCATCTTTCTTTGTATTTTATAATATAGTGCTCAGGTCAAATTATGTTGTTTAAAATATGCCTTATAAATAAATTAGATTTGATATGATGTTATGTGATGGCAATATTGTTTAAATTACACTTTATACTCCAGACCACAGGGCGGCACTCAGACTTCCTACCGCGCATAAATAATTTGAGGAAGAAAACAATGAACCAATCAGAGCTCGCCGTTGAGTCTGATTTGCAGCCAATCAGCGTCATCTTAGATGAATTTCAAAAATCTCACCCGCCATGATTGTTGTGTTTTCAGGCTGAGAGGAGTCCGTCGGTTTTCCGCTAAGTTTTTTTGTTGTTGTTTTTAACAAAACAGTCCAAGGAAGGACTTTGTTTTTATAAGTGTTTTTTTGGAAAAAAGACGAGGTAAGACGTGTGTGTGTAATTTAGTGGTGTCTAATTAGCTACATTCCGTTTTTGGTTTTTAATGCGACAGTTAGTTCACGGCTTCCTCCTGTTTCATGTTTAGTCGGTGTGGAGCAGCTAACTGCGGTGGCTAACGCTTCTAAAACACAATCATACTCCACTCACCTCAGCTTCTCACAGACTTTATCGTTAACCGGTAACTATACGTTAGGTGATCCTTATGTTGAGTGGTCGTCGTGAAATTGTACTTACTAGCCGAGATAAACAGAAGTCAACGTACATGATCGTTAACGTACAAACTGTACATACGTAAAGTTTCTTATCACCGCTTTAAGCTGGGCAACGGCTTTTTGTTATTATTATTATGATAAGCATAGTAAGTTTGCTAACACTTCCTCAACTGTGATTTGGCATAACTAGTTTATTCTTATTTTACTAAGTAGCCTCATCATATTTGAATAGACCTTTATTGTTATCATGTTATTCGACCGTTGATCGGCATTTTTAGTAAATATCGTAATATTCATTGACGTTAAGTAAAATGAGAAGATTAAAGATGACAATAATAGTCATGTTCTCATTTTTGTGATGACAATTTTGGGATGTCTATGTGATGCACTTTTACATTTGAAATAAGTATTCATTGCTCCTGTGACACATCATCTGCCTTTTCGTGATTATTCCAGATAACATGGAGTCTCGATTTGCTACCCTGCGCCAGCGGGACGCCAGTGTGTCGATGCTGAGGGTCAAAATGTCCCGCAGACGGTCTCAGTGCCAGAAGGAGAATCGGGACCGGGTCATGAACACACGCAGGCAGCTGGAGAAACTCCAGGAGCTGGAAATGTCTTCCCTGGATGCCTCCATGGCGACGGCCAACATGTCCATTATTCAAGAGAAGACACAGAACATTGCAAAATCTGTGAAAAGTAATGCTTCCTTATCAAATTCGGCTTCAACTCACACCCAATCGCATTGTACAGAATAACTGCTGTGATCATGTAGCTGCTCTGCCTTTTATCTACCCATCAATCCCACACTTGTTTGTCCACAGATGTAGCTGGAGAAGAGAGGTTGAAACAGCTGGAGCGCTGGAAAGAACGAAAAGCTCTTGAGAAGGAGAAGGAAAAGAGAGAGAAGGAGCGCAAAGGGGTTTTTAAGACTGGCCTGTATCATCACAAGGATGGCCTTATCACTGGCTCTCTGCCTGTGGCCCCGGTTGCCACAAAAAAGACTAAGGAGGTGAGGAAGGATTCATCTGTAGACTACTAACAGTAAATTATATCCCTATCCCAATGCATGTAATTGTACCTATTGGATATGATGATCTACGTTAAAGGTTATTTTGGCTGCACTGGTATGTTTAAAGGATAAATGGCTCCTGTGATAAACCTGTAATATTTTTGCTTGTCTTTCAGACAAAAGTGGTCACAGCTCCTGCTCAGAGCACCAGAGTCACCCGTTCAATGAAACAGCAGCAACAGGCTCAGCAGGTACTGTTTTCTCTCTGCTGTTGAACATCTTTCTGATACGAACTTCTATAAAACTGAAAGCTGTCACACACTTCGTCGCATAATTTTTCTTTTACCAAAATTTCTACAGCCACTGAAGAGACAAGACCCAAATATTGTGGCAAAGAAAGGTAAAGTATTGAATGTTACTTTTATTTCAAATGATTCATACCATTGATATCTCTGGTGACTTTATTATACATCAGATCTGACCTGTTGCTCCTACTATAGCTCAGCCTGCTGTTGAAAGATCAACCAGGAGCCGGGTGGCTCCCGTCAAGCCAGCACCTGCACCACTTATCAGCAAGACCAAAGTTTGTGCAGGTAACCAGTTGGATAAAATATTCTTGCTCGTTACTGGACCTTGAGACCAGCGATCATGTTTTGTCCTATTGTGTTTTTTTTATTTACATATCACTGTCTCTCTGTAATGACCTCCTACTGTAGTGGAGCCTACTGTACGAGCTTTGTCGACCAGATCAACCAACAGGCCTCCTGTTACAGCAGCTCCTGTGGTGAAGGACAAACCTAAGGACAAGGCTGCAGGTAAACAAAGAGTCAAGGCCGGAGTTCAAGCAGGTTTTTGAACATCTTTTCAGTCTTTGTCATGGGAATTGGGAGACCACTGGAGGTGTGATGGCTCAAGTTAACAAACGTAGACACAGATGTAACTGTTGTAGAAAACCACTCTTACTGTAATGTATATCCCCTCCACCTCAAGATGCAAGAACCACCAGGAGTAGAGCCGTTGTCAACCCTGTGCCCCCCCCTTCTGGCAAAGAGAGAAACTGCAAAGGTATTATTTAGAGTTTCTAGAACTATTTTATGTGAGAAAGTGACCAGTTTAGCTTTTCTCATGTGAATGTGAGCAGTTTTTAAATTTATTCTGTTTTTTTAATATATCTTATTTATTTTTCATACACAGCAACTGAGACCACTCAGGCTCCTGTCCTCAAGGTTAGCATTTCTATGAGGCTGCGATTACGTCTTTTTTAATCTTTATATAATATTTTTTCTTTTACTCTTGTTTTCACTAGTTTATGTGAACATAGTTTGCTGTTTTTGTCGTTTGTAGGAACCTGAGCTGAAGGAGCCAGAGGAAACTCTTCCACCTCCCAGCCCCACGCCCTGCTCTGAGGAGGAGGACATGGTGGTGGACCAGGCTTCGGCTGACTCTGTCCCTGATGTGGAGTCTGTCGAGGGTCCATCCTCGTTTGCTCCAGAGGGTTTTGTCTTCCGGGCTCCTGTTACTTTGTCATCCTTCAAGTTTGAGCCTCTCACTCCTCGTTCAGCAGACGCCTTCCTCACACCAAGGTTTTCCCTCCGCTCTTATGTATTTATTTATTTTCTTAAGCTCTTTAACATTCAGGAAAGCTTACATGTTGTGTTGTTGTGAATCTTCCTGTCCAGCTGCAGCTTCACGCTGCCAACAGCTCCTGTGTTCAGCTTTGAGTCTCAATCTGAACCAAGTAAACCCTCTCCCCCTAAGTCCCCTTGCCACTCGCCACCTCGCATGTCTCCCACCGTGGCTCCTCCAGCTCCAGCCAGCCCCCTGGAACCAAAGCATGATGTACCGTACTTCAGGTGAGACCCCTTGGTTTCCCTTTCTTGTTAAATATGTTCTAACTTCAATCAATTGTTCAGGTTTAAATCTATCCTTTTTTATTTTAAAAAATTCAGGTCAGAAATCACCAGTGAGACAGACAGACTTACAACTCTATGTGTCCAGTGGGAGTCCAAAGTGGAGGATGAGTCCATCCCAGAAGAGAGTGAGTAACAGATAAATATGTGACTCTTTTAATTTGTAATCTGCAGGTGTGTTCCCTGTATTGTTGCAAAATACCAGTGTTCCCCTAAATGAACAAATGTAATTAAGTGTCCTTGTTGCTTTTGTCTACTGTCTGTAGTGAGGGACCGCATGCGTACGGCTGTCGGCCAAGCGAGGCTGCTGATGAAGGAGCGTTTTAAGCAGTTCAGTGGTTTAGTCGACGACTGCGAGCTGGGCCGTGGTGAGAAGATCACCACCTGCATGGACCTGCAGGGGTTCTGGGACATGGTTTATTACCAGGTGAGTGCCTCACAGCAGAGAGACAAAACAGTTGTCTCAGACACCAAATATATAAAGAAAAGGACAATTTCTAGATGTATGTTTGGTTACTTTTCAGGTCGAGGATGTCAACAAGAAATTTGATGCTCTCAAGGAAGCAGAGGGTAGAGGCTGGGTGGAAGAGCACAAGCCCCCTCCACGACAGAGGAAGGTTGTGAAGGTGAGTACTCACAAGCGCGCCCCGTAACCCGTAATCTTTGTTTATGACAGTTAAGACTACACAAATATATGCGTCACAACATCATATATGTTATCCAACGCTCCATCGATTGCTTTTTCGCCGGCTTTGTCTAAAACAAATGCACATGGCCCGAAGGAGGGTTAGCAAAACAGAGGAAAAGAGACCAGACTTGCATAGTTCTCCTTAAAGGCAAATTATTTTAGCCCCCATACCTTTCCCTCATTTTCATCCCTGAAAAGGTGCAATGGCATGAAAACAAAAAACACCATGTTCCTGTCTTGTCCCTTTGACAGAAGCCGTCAGCCGCCCCTGCCAAGCCTGCAGGAAACAAGGCAGCAGCCAAGTCTCGTCTGGCTGCCATTAAAGCAGCCATGAAAGCCAAACAGCAGGCAGCCGAGGCAGAGAAAGCTGCAAAGGATGCTGGTAAAAGTGAAGAAGAGCCCGATCTGGACTCTGAAGGGCCACAATGTCCCCAAGCAACGACCCAAAAGCCAGAGACGGTGGTCTTTGATGGAGGGTTCTTTCAGGTGGAGAGTCCAGCCAAACCCCCAGGTGAGGAAAAAATGACTTCACTCCTAAGGCATCATGTATCAGTCTTTGTTTCTCTACTGTTTCTAGCTGCATGAGCTGTAAGATTCAGATTTAGAGTCATTTTATACATATTGTCCTCTATAGGTTCAGTGAGAAAATCCAGCCGTTTGAGTGGTGCTGTGCTGCCCCAGGCCTCTCCCTGCTCCAGTTATCTCACACCCGGAAGAGTCACCCGCCG
>OMNW01025350.1:23978-51482 GCA_900303245.1 Selene dorsalis
TCCCCCGCCGTTCCCTCGCACTGACGCAGACCCCCGTTCAGAGCGTCGCCTCTCCTGCTCAGCCCGTCCTCACTCCCGCCCAGCTGCGCCTAACCCTCGAACAAACCCCAGCGCCTGCACCAAAGTCACAGCAAGGCACTCCTCAGCCTCCTCAGGAGAGAAAAGACACTGTAAATCTCTCTCTCTGTTTCTCACCTGTCAAGGAGGTGGTTTCAGACGACACCCAGCCTGAGGGAAGCCCCGCCCAACAGACAGAAACAGCGTCAATGCAGGAAATACCTGCACATTCACTGCCATCCATTTCTGTAGTCGAGGAGCGAGATGAACCAGCCGAAGCTGTCGATGTCGAAGTCCATGTCTCTCCAAGACTCTCCCTCTCTCCATGTAAAACACCAGCACCCATCGCCGACGCCCATGAGCCCTCACCATCTCTGAGCTTCTTGCTATCACCCTGTGTGACTCCCAGCCAACCTCCCATCTGCTCCCCTCCTGCTGTGCAGAGCCATGCAGCGGCACAAGAGTCTGTGTGTTGTACACCAGACAGCTCAGTTGTTGAGGTAAAATCTCACTGTCAAAGGTTGTTTGAATCACAGCTTGTTTCTCTGTCTATACAATCAACTAATTATTCTCTCGTAACCATAGGAGATTCCTGGGTTGGACTTTGAGCGATACCTTCAGCCTTCACAGAGATGCAGCCTGTCACCAAGTGGGGCAGTTGCCATAGACACACTGTCACCCATGGCGCTGGATGTTGAGATGGAGAGTCCCAGAAGTCAATCTGAGGATCTGCTAACTGCACCAGGTATGACTTCCTTGATACCCCTGGGTACTGTGCATGCACACAAACTGGTACACTGGATTTTCTACCTTAACAACACTAATGGATTTTAAAGCTGCAGTAAGCATTTTTTGATATTTGGGAAAAAATGAATATGATGAGTGTAAAGAGAAATTATGTTTTTCCTCGTCAATCCTAAGACATCAGACCTGCATACTGCAACTTTAAGTTCAAATGTTGCGATGGCCTGGTTTGAAGCTTTCTGACATGTCAATTTTATAACTGTTGCACATTTTTCCGTTTGTTACTCATGGTTATGCTCACTCTCTCACTGTTGCCACAGCACTGCCGGAGGTGTCCTCAGTGTTAACCACCATGTCACCACAGGTGTTTTTCATTTTTTTATTTCTTATCCTCCAAATATTGACTTAGAATGATTAACTAGGCTGCTAACTAATATCTTAATGTCCTTATTGCTGCTGTAACATTCCTAAATAATATTTTCTGAACTTTCAGGTCCGGACAGCAGAATCTCCCCTGCTTCTTTTCACCCCAGACCCGACGGACCGGATACGCCAGTCTGTTTGTCCAAGTGACCTCATGGTCTTCACTCCTCCCTCTAATCTGTAGCAAACTGTTTTTCTATTTCCATTTTAACATGTATTGAGTAATTTTCTTACTCCCCTTTTTTGAGAAAAAAAATATTTGAGTGATTTTTGACATTTTATATTTAGATTTCTGGAAAATAGTTTTGTCTTACTACTAAAGGTTTAATTAAAGCTGTGGTTACAACAAGGAAATGGCCAGTACTTCTTATTTACACCCAGGCACAAATCAGTGATCCTATCAATGCATTTATTTCTGTCTTTGAAGGCTGTAGGTATTTGGTTTCGTTCATTCAACATTCATGTGGTTCTCTGCTGCATCTTCTGCTGTCATCCATCAGCCTCTTAATCCTCTCTCTGCCTGTAACACAACGTTAAAGTTGGTTAAGTATTTGCAACCAGAAAGTAAACTGCATACAGTTAAAAAAATAAGTCAAAATTTCTGAAGTTGGCTCCTGAAAAGGGAATAAAATCACTTGTAGCTGATGAAATGAAATTTAAGGAGTAATGATGCATTTCCTTAAATGCACTGACCCAGCTATAGGCTTTATTGTTGTCAAGTCACCCAACAAAAAACATAAATTCTCACTGGGAATACATTTTTTTTACCTTGATCTGTTGGACAGTAACAATGCAACTGGGTCTTGTGGTAGTTTATCTTCCGTCATGGTTTTAGTCACCAACTGGTGATGATCAAAAGCAGGAAAGAAAAAGTGGTTGAAGAACTGATGGACTGTTTGGTTTTTGGCCTCCAGTTCTCTGGTTTGCGTGTCCTCTCCCTCAGCTCCATTCGCCTTTGTGCTCTCTAGAAGAAATATATGTTTTAATCCACTAAATACAATTCATAAAGATTCATATTCCCAACATAAAATAAACCAACAATACAAACCTGCAGACTGAGGCTGCTCTTTGACTTCAGTCTTGACATCTTGTTGACTCTCTGGGGCGTCCTGAGTAGGAATGTATGGTTAGATGTAAACACAAAAACAATATGGCAAAGTTTATTACATACATTAATACCAAAAGTGGTGTGAAAATATTTATACTACATTGGTGCAGAGCTCAAGAGAGGCTTGAGAAAGGATCTGACCAGCTGTGGAGAGCTGTTTGTAGTTTGTAAGGTTTTCTCACTGCCCACCTCAGAAAGATCTCTCCTGGTTTCAGCATTAGATCTGGACAGGGATTGGTACTCTGGCAGACTTTGGGAAGCACACTGGCACTTCACCTCAGCACAGCCCAGAAGTACTTCAAAAAACTCCAGGAATGTAATCTGAGACAACAAAAGTAATACAGAGGGAAAGTGAGTGATATTTAATCTCTGGCAGGGCACTGATGGATGTGCAGACACTACAGTCAGACCTCCAGATTCAGACAGGAGGACAGGTTGTCAGGGTCACGGCTCTCTGCGGTGATGACCTTTAGTAACCTCGCTGTGGTCAGGTTGTCATCCAACAAACAAAGATCCTGGTGTGAGTTAAAATAAACAAATTAACACCATGTTTTAAACATGGATGGAATTACACATTGTGATGTGAGTGTGATTTGTTGGCTCTCGGTAAGAGAGACATGTAGGTAACAGCCATGAAATGTGATGTATTTTTCCAACCTCTATTTAGTAGAACACCAACAGAAACTGTGTCCATTAATTGTATGTATGCTGTAAAAATGGAAATCTTTATGTTAGGGTTTGTTGCACCTTAAACATCCACAGCATGTGTCTGCAGGTCATGGTCTGGTCATCACTTAGGGCTGAATGGACCCTGCAGTTAGCCTGATAGACTTCCCAACACCTCTTCATGTGGTTCATGGACACCAGTGAAAGGTCTGGTTGTCCAAACAGGAAGCCTGGATACACACAGCAGTGGTTTATGAGCACAGCTATATTACTGCATAATAAATCTTATTCAATAATACTTAATCTTATTAAACAGGTTCTCCTATCTGGGAGCTTAAATGTCCGTATTTGACAGTTGTGCTATAATAAATCATCTTGCAGGTTAAACTGTTATCTAATTTGTGTACATGCGCATTGTTACATTGTTAGCACCTTTTACATTCTTAGCATTAGGGAGGATGTCTTCTGTCAACAGTTTGGATAAGCAAGCAGCTAGAACGTGCTGTTGTGCCCTGTGAAAGGAGGAAAAGTCATGATTCTAAATCAAAATTAGCAACAGAGGAGAAAAATGAGATTTCCAATCTACTGATGGGGCAGGTTTTATTCCTTACACCATGGTTTCATTGTAGATATGGTAGGCCACGATCACTAGACAGCTGAGGAGCCTACGAAGCGGAATAGGTGTAACAGGAGAGTGGATCTCTGTGGTGGCTTCCTCTGTGGCACACAAAGAATGATAACATTAACCACTGTGTCCAATAAGATTCCCAAAACACTGTAATCATGAAGCTATCAGTGCTCTGTGCTGTACATGTGAGATTTAAAACAGATAGTGAATGGTCCCTCACCTCTGATTAAACGGTTTATCCTCGTTAGAGTGATGTCATAATGATGGATGTTACAGTCTTTGAGCAGGCGCCACAGCTGCAGGCGAGACATCTGGAAGGTGTTATCTTTGAAGTGGACATGACCGAGTCTGCTGTAGAAACTATAGATAGACCGCAGCTCCATGTCGTTCCTCAGTAGCACAAACTCCACCTGTTAACTCATGAAACAGGGACAGGAAACAGGATTCAAAGCAAGGATGAAAGGATTAAATCATACTATATGCTGACAGGTTTGCGAAAAAGCAGGAACTCACCTGTTTGCGCTCAGTGTCACGCTTTCTCTCATGGAATTTATCCAGAAGACATTCAAAGTTCAGAGCCATGTCTGATCCCAAGTCAGATGAATCAGTACTTGGCAGAGGAAATGCACCTGTAGTGAGATGCGAAGCTGTGAGCGATTGAATGTGAGGTTTAGTGAGGACTGTAACAATGAGCTAATCTGCTGTAGGTGTTTACCACACAGAGGAGTGAGAGCTCTGTTTCCATTCCAGTTGGGTGTCATCATCTGATCATCCACAAATTCTCCTTCAAAAACATGACCGTCCTTGAAGGTGAATTTTCCCTATGAACCATAAATCACAGTCATTTTTGGGGTGTAAGAATTTACACCAAACTTCACAATAGATGTGTTACTGATTGTGATGAATAGAACAAATAGTGTCAAAGAGCATTAATCTAATTTTCACAGTTTTTTTGCTGAATTTGGGGCCATATGCATTGACGGACAATATCATATTTCTGATTAACCTTCCCATCTTTTTTGTTGTTCTTCCATTCTCCCTCATAGATTGCACCACCGGCATAGTAAAACGTTCCCTGTCCGTGCCTCTGGCCCTGAACAAAATCCCCTGTGTACTGGTTACTCTGGGAGTACTGGGATCCATCCACCCGCCTTCGGATCCAGATCTGTGTTCCTCGCCCATGCTGCCAGTGAAGTAAGCTCAAATGAGTCACAACAAAAAGGTACATCAAGGTTGATGTTTTAAGAATGATAGAAACGCTCTTTTCCCGAAACTGCATGGTGCTTTTCATACCTGGACTCCATCCTGCCACATCCCAACATACTGCTGCCCCAGTGTCAGCCACCTCATTGTGCCTTCTCCGTGTCTCTGGTTGTTCTTCCACTCACCAGAGTAAATGTTTCCAGAGGGGTAGCTTGTTAAAAAATATAAATTACTTTTAGAAGTGATGTAACTTAGGCTACTGGTTAGATTATTTCACTGTACATACCATCTCTCTCCCAGTCCCTCTCTGTTGTCCTTCACCCAGTCTCCTTTGTACCACGAGGTTTTATCCTGGTTATAATACACTACACCCTAACACAAAGACAACCAATTTAAATCTTGAATAGTAAAACAAGACTGAATAGGTCTGATAAATAAACTGCTGACTCATACCTTTCCATGCCTCTTGCCCTGATCCCACTGTCCCCTGTATGACACACCATTTATGGCACATTTGTAAGTTCCAGTTCCATGTCTTATTCCATTATACACTTCTCCCTTGTAAGTGCTGCCAGCCGGCCAGGTGTAGACACCCCGACCCATGGGCATGTTACAAACAAAGTCTCCCTGTTGGGTTAGAGATGTCGGTTTACTTCAGGATTTTGACAGGATCATTTGTAACTATATTAACCATTCTCAGTGTTATTCTGTTATGCATGTATATAAGATGTATTTTAGAAATGTACAAATCGATCATCAAAAATGTGTATGTGTGTAAGTGCATGCATTCATAGCACCTTACCTCATATTTCATTCCACCTGCCCATGTGAAGACACCTGCTCCATCCATAAGTCCCTTGGTAAACATGCCCTACACGAAAACTGTTTTTAGCAATGACCCAAAGCCTTAAAATAAACTACTGACAGTGTGTTTACTTTACAGTAAAATGAAGTGCACTTTTTCAAAATGCAGTGTCATTTGCTTTTGCACCTTGTACACAGGACCTCCTTCAAAACACGCAACACCTTCCCCGTGAAACTGGCCTTCACAGGTTTCTCCTTCATACCTGTCAGTGAGACACTAGAGATCACAGCCACGACCAGTCCAGAAGATGCACTTAACGAATCATTAGTTGAGTGACATTTACCTTTGAATAATTAAACTAAACAGTAATGGAGGAAGTTCCCAAAGGTCACCATTTTCGCGCAAGTTAGTTTTGGTCGGTTCCACATCTGCTGAATTCACCTTCAAACCACCGGTGCTGCTCATTAACTGCCTCTTTCCCCTTCCCTCCGTCTTTCTATATTCTTTGACGTTTTTCTGTTTACCGCGTACTGTCGTAGTTTTCTCCTTTTCTTCGCTTTGCGTCATTTTGTTCAGTCTATCGCTCGTATCAAAGATACTCGAACCGTCTTCGCTCATACTTTTTATTTACAGTCTATGCTAGTACTAGTCGGTCTCTTCTCCATGGCAACGGCGATCGACGCGCACCGACTACGGCAACCATACTCCACCAAAAAAGGTTAATGCAATACACAGATGGCAATATTTTTATTTATGTAGTATATCGTTTATTTCCTCTAAGTGTAATAAAATCAAGAACAAGACAAACAAAGAAACAAATAAGAACAGTCAATAATACAAATATACAATATCTGCAGACAGCCTAGACTCTTCACAGCTTGCAGGTTACGTTTCTCCTTGTATTGTTTAGTCCTGTGAGATGACGTCTAAGTTGGCGAGGTGTCTCATGGTGGGTCTGCCGTGAGGACAGTTCCACGGATGTTCAATTTCCCCCATGTGAACCACCAGCTTTTTCATCTCACTGACACTCAGAGCAGTGCCAATCATCACCTGAAGTTGGATGTAAACAAAACAATGTTTAAACTTATTCAGTCAATCACAAAATTCAACGAGTGTATCTACTGCAGATAAATATAATGGATATTTTTTACACAAGGGAGATCAATGGCTACTGGAAAGGCAAAGAAAAGAATTTGTTGACCCCCAACTAAAGCCAAAACTCGGTGTGTGTAAATATGATTTGTCTGAATATCGTCAGTGTAGACTCACAGATTTTCGACATGCTCTGGAAGCAAACATTTGTCTGACTCTGGATGGTCGACACATGACCCCTGGGCTGTCACTCAACATGAAGATCAGCTCCTCGATATCAGTTGGACCGAATGTCCAATTCTTACTGGTGGGCAGAGAAACCAGCTTAACCCTCTCCATCACCTGAGCTAGAGTCACAATGAAAAATATGCTTTAGTGGTTGCAGTTATCCAAATGTTAAATCTATATATTAAACATGAGATGAAATGAACTAAATGATTCATATCAAACTGCTGAATATCCTCACCGTCCTCATCAATCAGAAATTCAAAGCCATTCTTTCTGAAAATCTCGATGTTCTCTAAGAGTACATTTTCACTGACTGCAGTGAGGTGAAGTTTCTGAGGGCTGCAAACAAAAAAGAACAAAAAACACAAATCAATCACTGACCAATATAAAACAATATGATGTAAAAATTAAACTGCAGATTTATATTCTCACGCTATGAGTTTCTGTCCTTGGAGCACAGTGTGCTGCTGCAACATCTCAAAGTTGTATTTCTCATCTGTGGCGTGTTGGTCGATCATGAAGATGTCTGAGTTGAGTTTGGTGATGATAAAGCCCAAGTTAAACTGACCGATGATCTCCATCTCTTTGAACATGTCTTTACTGTAGAGACAAAGCAGGATTGTTTACTGTAACACCCAAATACTGCTCCAATAATAGTGTAGTAGTAAAATCCTACCTGATTTCTTTCCTCAGCTCTTCTTCTGCACTTTGATTTTCTCCAGGGTTGATCTTGGCCCTGAAGCGGCGGTACTGAAGTTCCTCACCAGCCCTTTGTTTCTTCTGGTCCTGTATTCTCCTTATCCTCCCCTCCAGCTCCTGTAAAGAGAACTGGAGAGGCACTGTCCTCTTCTTTAAGCAGATAGGAGCATCAATTTTACAGGGAAAGGATCCCTCAGTGCATTTTGAGAAAGTGTTAGATTTTAGGTCTGTAGGGAAATGCAGATTCTCTTTCCTGGCCCTCTTAGCATCAGGGCTCACTGTAGCATCCTCATTTAAAGTGCATGGCTCAGTCTTTAACTCTGGGTCTTCAGGAAAAGTCTGACTGCTGTCTGATGTTTCTTCGAATATTTCATCTTTTACACTGGGCGTGTCAGTCATTGGTTCAGGAGAACTGAGCTCCAGGCCAGAACACTGACCATCTGGAGGTGCTGGAGTGGAAACATTGTCTTTTTCATGGTCTGAATTGCTATATGACCTAATCCCGTATCTGAATCCATCCAATACTGACTTTCCCACTGAGGAGATTTTAACTAGATCTTTTACAGGTTTCATCGGAGATTTAACACTCGGGTTGGAAGTGGGAGGTTTTACAGAACCCTTAAAAAAAGACTGCAGTGTTTTCTGTGTTGGGCCACTGTTGGCAGATGATTTGCTTGAACTGGAGCTGTGATGACTTGAAAAGGCAGCTTTTAGAGAGGCCAGATTCAAGGATGACTTTGGGCTCTGGATCTGTGGATCCATGGCCTCTCCAGGTTCCTGCGTGTTGTCATCAGACGGTACAACCTGATGCAGATCAGTTGTATATGTAGCATCTACAGGAAAAATGTCAAAATAAAAGCACTGCAATGAAAACGTCTCCGCAAAATGCAAAATAAAAATAATAATAACTGTTTATATGCAGTCTAAATGATATGCTGAGCTCTTACTGGTGCTGGGCATGGGTGTGTAGTTGAGGCTGATCTTATTGACTCCAGCCTCATACATGCTGATTAGAGAAGTCTTCAGAATAGCCAGCAAGAGTTTCTCCTCCTGAAGGAAAATCTGTCGCTTGTCTGGGGTTACGTTCACATCCACACACTCTGAAAAAACAAATGGAAAAAAATTCATGGAGTACTCAAGGTAAATTATGTTGGTCAGGAATAGAGACGGATATTTTTTTTTCTTACCTGAGGCAACAGCTATGTTCAAAGCAACATATGGATACTGATGTCTGTTGTACATGTGATAAACTTCATTCACAAGTTTGGTCACCTGTAAGTTGGGAATATCCAGAAATCAGACTGAAATCGATGAATCCTCACCTTGAAAAATCCTAATAAGTCAGCTACATATCAAATACCTTCAGGGGATCACATGGTCGGTTATTAATGAAAAAGAACTGCCTGTCTGTGGCACTTCTCCCAACACCATGGTCTCCTCGTGACACAAACCCTGTGATGCTGCCAACGTACACAGTCATTAATTTAAAAAAAAACAAAAACCAGTTTTGAATGCAAAAAGATGGACACTGGACTTTAAATGGTATGGTGCCACTCACGTGAAAAGCTGCTTGGGAAGATCTGCATTGTGAAGTCCATATTCCTCAATAATATTTTCTGTAGGGGAAACTTGCTGGAAAGGCAGAAGACTCTGCAGCTGTGGGGCACACAATAGACATTTAACCACTCAGTAGTAGTTATAAGGCCAGGTTATGTTCAAGACAAATGTGAAAAAACAAAAAAACAATGTGACTATATTCGAACCTGTTTTGGTCCAAATATGGCTCCTATATTGTCTCTCATACTTTGACTTCCACTGGTGCTGAGCACTGTGTTGCGCTTGCCCTGCCCATTTTGGTTCGAGCAGGTGATACGCACTCCTGTAGAGATGATACAGTACGACTGCAGGACGTGTATCATTTTGGTATACTCCTAAAAATACAAATCAGTGAATTTTAGGGATTAAACAAGAATGATATGTGCAATTCAAACAGACACTGAATGGCTCTAAAGTAATAAATCCAGAGATACTACAAGTTGCATTAAACATTAAGTTCTGAGACATGACTTTTCCTCCAGGATCATTTATGTTGGGTAAAATGAAAACAACTGAAATAAACTATTTGGAAAACTGGAGTAAAATGTATGTGATGCATCGTAAAGGCATGTGAATGATGCTTTAATAATGAACCTTCTTTATGTTTCTCTGGAACTCCTTGTGTCGAACAGGCAGGGTGTAGAAAAGCTGCTGCAGGCTGACTGTGGTGCCTTGCTGACGGGGTTGGGGCGACTGCTGCACCATGTGGCCCTTGTGGTCAAACACCAGCTTGGTCCCCACTTGGCTGGACTCATGGCATGTCAC
Organism: Selene dorsalis; assembly: GCA_900303245.1. Lineage (NCBI taxonomy): Eukaryota > Metazoa > Chordata > Actinopteri > Carangiformes > Carangidae > Selene > Selene dorsalis. The sequence goes on from OMNW01025350.1 coordinate 33,993, forward strand.
CACACTCAGGTCACTGCAACATAAGAGTTGGATAATGGCTAATGAAGTGAAAAGGAATTTAGATTTACATGGAGAATTAATGAGGCTGTTGAAGTGTTGTACCTCAGAGCACATAAAGAGCTGAGAGCTTCACCTCTGAAGCCAAATGTTTCCACATGGATGAGATCAGAGAAATCTCTCAGCTTTGATGTGTGATGCTTCAATGCTGTGGAACAGACAGAGGAGGTTTCAGTGTCAGCTTTGAATATCTGCTCTGTTAAACCAGGCCAACCGGTATAATAGAGCAGATATTCAAAGCTGACACACTTACTTAGTCCTTCAAAGTTGGCCTCCTCTACTCCTTTGCCATTGTCAGACACTTCCACTAGTTCAGCTCCACACTCCTTGAGTTTCACATCTGAAACATATAACGATGTGTTAGTGTGCATAACACAGCAATAACAAGAAATCAAACAAATTCCTGTTTTATGTAGAAACTTCTTTACAGCAGTTACAACTTCTTGTCGAATCAGCACATTTCTGGGTCGATTTTGCTCACAATATCTCTGTATCTTCTCAGTACATTTTACAAAAAAAAGGATTTATATTGTTGTGCTTTTTAAAAGTTAAGACACGATGCAGGAAATTACATGATATATGTCTTTATATATGTGAACTTTGCTTACCAATGTTGGTGGCCCCTGCATCAATGCTGTTTTCCACCAGCTCTTTGACAGCAGTGGCTAAAGTCAGCACCACCTGTCCTGAGCAGATCTGATGCACTGAGTGTTTATCGATGGCCTTGATGGCTCCAGCAGGCTCTGAACTAATGAGAGGAAATAAACACATCAGTGAATGGTGACATTGGCCTCAGCTTTGTTATTGCTGGTGCAACAAATGAACACATGCTCAACTATCAGGATACTGTAAAAGATGTAATCACTACTGCAACCCTACATTAGCTGATCTTGAATCAGTAGGATTGGATTGTGGAAATGTGTGACCGGATTATAAAATGTTCTACTACAACTTAATCCTTTATATGAAAATGTTGGTGTATGGATGATATTACAGAATATTACAGAAAGTAGCAATTTCATTAGTGTGACTCAGTTTCAGGAAAACCTACAAGACAAGACATTGGAACTAAATGTTAACAACATCTAACATTACATATTTACCACGAAGATTTGCATAGTGTGAAAACATATCTGCAGGCGAATATACTAAATACTGCGCAAGCTAACTTACCAAGCATCAGACATCTTCAACACCTGAAAAGCTTGAGACAGACTTCATTCAAACTTTAATGTGTCTACATCTCATACTGATAAAAGACGAGACGCTAATTAACCTGTTGCCATCTATGCAAATGTAGGTACTTTGTTTTCACGAAGTGTTGGTGGTGAATCCGTTCACAACGTGTTGTAAACACAAAAGTGAAGCAGCTCCGCGCGCAGGTCGAAAATTGTTCATGAGCGTCACCCGTGCGCAAAAACTGCGCAGTTTGACGGTTAAACGTGAAAATATGAAATATTTAGTTTGTAAAATATAAATGACTTCACAAAATGTAGGAGTGATAAAAACGTAAAAATAATGTGTGAAAATAAGTATAAAAAAAAAAAATCCCGTTGCCTCAAACTCTGTAGCATTTCATCACCAAATCCACCGGAACCTTTGACCTTTTGCGATATTAGGGCATATGTGCAAGTACCTCATGTTGTAAAAAAACGAATTAATCGTTTTTTATTTTTAAGTCTTTCTCAATGATATTAAGTTGTTGGCTTTAGGTTTAGTATGCACAACGTCTGTGTTGATTTTAAGCTGTATTTAAGACTGTAATCTATTTTTTACGATAAGTCAATGATGATGTAAAGTCACACAGGTTCATTGTCAGACGGTCCCTGAGCGGCTCTCAACTCATGCTTATTTGCGGACATGGTGGTCGCTGTTAGACTGGTCCTTTTTGTATTGTCTTTTCAGAGATAACTATGCGATGTGAACATTAGAGAAGCTCGGATTTAACGGGTATTTTAACGTGTCTTACCGCAGATATGGGGTAGCTGCTGTAAATTGTGCAGCGTTTTAAATTACACACTTTGTTTCGGGAAGCTAACGTTCAACGCATAGGACAAAAATGTACAGTTCAAGATCCAACAACGGAGTCCTGCGGTCGGACGAAAGTTCCAGTAATGGCAGTAACCTGTTGGCCCGACACAGCCTTAAATCGACCAGGAGGAAACACGAGTCTGGGACTAACATTAGCCTGCTAAGTTTGGCAAGCGAAGAGGACGATGAAGTCCAGTTTGACAGTAAGCAGCTTTTCTCTACTTAAAGGTGCCGCTTGTCTGGTCATTACAACACTCTTTACCTATAGAATAAACATAGGTGGCTGTGTACCAGAGCAAAATGTCTGATTCGGAACAATTAAAATTAGCATTCGTGTTTTTTTTTAGTGGCAGGGGCGCAGTCAAGTTATTTATATGCCATGTGTTTAGTAACGTGACTATCAAGCCCAGCCCACCATTACCCCAACATAACATCACAAACATACCCGTAGTACCCATACAGCTGTTTTATATTGTAGCCTATTTCAGAAACTGCTGGTGTTTAAGTCCCACAGCCTATATTCTGTCTATTGTACCAACATTAAACTGTATCTTGAGGTGGAATAACAAACTCTATTTTTAGGAAGTGTAATTTGGTTTTAGAGAACCAAACCACACTTCCCAGGGCTTCAGACCTACTAGTAGCACAGTGTTCCCTCACTTAAAATTTTAGGAAGGCAAGTAGAAAATTTAGGGCCGCACACAAATATTTACTTTTCCTTGTTATTCATGATCCTCACACACTGGCCTTGCCATCTTTATGACAGATTCCAGATTCTTTGAGTCACCCCTTCCATGTTTCACCATTATATATAAAAAACAAAACACTGGAGCAATTTTACTTGTTGAACATGCGCAAGTAGATGAAAAATTAACTTGCTCTGCTGGAGCCTTGCCTGGAGCCTTGCTTCCTAAGAATGACACCTCTGGCCTACATCATGTCTTTAGCTTTGGACAATCAGTCATCCTACAAATGCCATGTCACTGTGTCAGTGTACCCACGAACTATGAATACACAAAGCCTGCCAGGATCAACTTTGGTCCTTATATAATAGGAAGAACTCGACTACATGTTGGGATAGTCAAGTTTTAATGTATTATGAGAAATTATTCCAAACTTGTTTAAGGTCTCTAAAATTGTCTTTTTTTATTTTGGTGTGTATGTTTGATGTGATGAAGAACAAACTGATGTTGTTGTTTTTGTAAAGAGAGTTTTACAGTAGTATCAATATTACCAATGTCCATCCAGTGATATGCACACCAGTATATTGGATCTTGGGCTTGGCCTTGTGATATTTCTTTCTGTATATCCCTTATCTGAAAGATATACAGAAAAAGTAAAATATTGAAGAAACAAACAAATATGCTGATTTCATTGTTCTTACATCAAAGACCATCAGTGAATTCAGCTTGGGGTTTCAAACATTGTGTCTTTCGAATGTGAAGTTGAAGTCGATATGTCGAGACTTGCACATACAGACTCACACATGTCTTAATCTAATGATCTAATGAAAGAAGAGGTGGCAGGCAACTTTGTCAGACGATATAACCACTCCCTCCCACTCTGGCACTGGGGCCTAGTGTCTCAGCTTGGTCATGTTTTTGCAGAGTAGGCTACAGTAGGTGGAGGACGCTGGTGTCTGCTGGACCAGGCAGATAAGCATTACTGCTGTAGACGCCCCCTTGTATATAATCAAGATGCACTCATTTTGTACATTGGAGGTGAACACGATAATCATTATAACAGCTCTGAGTGGATAATATTGCACAAAACGACTTTTGTAGAGAAAAAGATGGACTTAGGAGAAAAAAACCTTGTCGAAATGATTGCAAAAATTATTCAAGAAGGTAAGACAGCTGTAACTTCTTACAGAAAAAATGTTGACATGGGAGTATTTAATTTTATTGGAGGTCAAAATCTAATATAATCTGAAGTGTTTTTTGTGCTTTACTATCCACTTTGGAATTTTTGAGGGGACATGTTATTGTAAAAAAAAATGCAGAAACAAAACTGAACCAGAAATGGTGAATTTCCTCTTTCCTTTCCTCTTTTTTTTTTTTTACCTCTATGCACAGCTTCTGACACAGATAATGACCGTGAGGTGTTGATCGCCGGTAGACATTACCCATCCATCCAAGAGTTTGCCTCAGCAATCCCCAACCACCTTCTCCTGGGGTCTCTGCTGGAGCACCTGTGCTTCGTCTACGAGAGCAATCCAGCACGCTCACGCATGCTGTTCAAAGGTATCTACAGAGATGTCATTCAGGAGTTAAAAAATAAATATATGTGTCTGGGCTGTAAGAATTATTTTTAAATTATAGTTTGTCATTAACTCTGAATTCAGTCAGATTTATTCTGTTGTCTTTGACAGTTATTGGCCAGCGTTTAGCAACAATGAACCTCCTCTCACCACTGGCCATAAGTGATGAGTTCAGCACCGTCAGACTTCAGCACAACCGGGCCTTTACTGAGCTCCTTAATGCTGCCAGCTCCTCGTTGTACCCACAGGTAAGTGGACATGTTGAGCACTAGCTATATATGCTATAATATGTGAGAGTTGCTGTTATGAATGACAGTAAGCACTCTCTCAGGTTATGGTTTTGTAAGCTTATCAGCGTTTGTTGATGTCAGCTCTCAGTGTCTTGTTATTTTACAGGGTCTCAGCACAAATACACACAATCCTTCTGCAAGGTAAGGTTTACCTAGTCTGGTTTTGAATATTTGATCTTCCTCCAAGGAATTTTCAAGTTTTATGGAAGAACTGTTGTTGGTCAACCTCCCACAGACCAAACGAGGGACTATTTCAAGCGCAGACATCACGGTATCTTAGTGAGTTTGAAGAAGTCTGCAGACTTGGCAAAGGATCGTATGGAAATGTTTTTAAGGTATTGTGCTGAGGTTCTCATCTACACCATTAATCCTGTCCAGCTCCTGTAAAGGACATGGGTTGAAGTCATGTTTTTTCTCCATCATCTTGTAGGTTATGAACAAACTTGATGGACAATACTATGCGATGAAGAAAATTCTCATCAAAAAAGTCTCAAAGGATGACTGTATAAAGGTGGGCTGTCAGGGTTTTATTAATGCCCCCTTTTTTTTACACTCAAATACAGAGATATACTTCAATAAATGTTGTTTTTTTTTTTTAAATCTAGGTCCTCAGGGAAGTAAAAGTGCTGTCCAGCTTGCAGCATGTAAACATTGTGGGTTATCACACTGCATGGATGGAACATGTTCAGCCTGCAGGATGTGAGTATTTAACTGTTCTGACGTTTGTTTGGCTGAAATAGATAAAAGTTACTGCGCATAGAGATTAATGAATGAACTGTCTTTGCAGTGGATTCCAAGTCTGTTCTGCCTGCACTGGAATCACCTGGACAACAAGACAAGTAGGTCGTAGTTACTAGAGGCAGACTGAAAACAATATTGTTTGTAACAATCTTCATACATAAAATTACAAACCAGCTACATATGATGTGATGGAAATGTGTAACTACACTTTTTTGCAGTTCTGATGAGAGCCTTGAGAGCAGCAACACCGGCTCCTCTATAGTTTTTCAAAGCCTCAGTGAAGCACCAACAGAAGCAGCTCCGAGTACAAAAGTATCTCCCGCAGACGCCGAGTCTGTCACAGCTCTGGTTCCAGCCCAAGACAAGGGCCAGGTGGTGTGTCCCAAGACTATGCGCCGCCTCCCAGAAAATTATGTCCCCTGTGTATTCCTGGGGCAGCGTGGTGCCATGAAGAGCTCCAAATGTCCTGCCACGGGCTGGGACAGCTCAGCATTGTTAGAGGAGGAGTCCAGCAGGAGCAGCATCGAGCTGAACAACAACTCTTGCATCGACAAGGAATGTCAACAGTGGGCTGTCAAATGCACAACAAAGCCTTCTAAAGAGGTACATGCTTAAGGTGCCTCTCTGCGATTAGACTAATTACTACATTAGGAAGATTAACATTTCTTTCTTTGCATTCCAAATATGTCCATGATTAAATGAAATGTCCCCTTATGGTGTTTCATTACTGTTCTTCTCTGTCTGCAGGTACAGTTCCACCTTATGCTCTACATCCAGATGCAGCTGTGTGAGCGCTCATTAAAGGACTGGATATCTGGGAGAAATGCCAAACCCAAAGAAGAACAGACCTCAAGATGTAATTGTTTAATATATTATGGATAACTCCAATGTGGATTTCATTTATTAAAAGTGCGAATAAACACCTTGCACTTTTTCATTTATTATTTTTTCAGGTCCTTACGGGTGTGTTGATCCTGAACACACACTCGGCCTGTTGAAAAACATCCTCGAAGGGGTGGATTACATTCACTCCAGGGGAATCATGCACAGAGACCTGAAGGTAAGGTGCTTTGACAGATTTTATTCCACTGACATGTGTTTGTAAGTTTAGAATGGATGTATTGAAAGTGTCTCTGCAGCTTGATGCAAACATTTGCAGTCACCTGCAACATTTTAATGAACACACAGGTGTCAGCTCAGACACCATCTAATACGTTACTAAAAGAGTCCTCTTCATCTGAAGTCACAAAGGAGATGTTGTGTATGTTCTCCCAATAATTGAAGACAAAGTCATAAAGCCTCTTGGGCAGGGTTTCTTTCAGTCTGTCTTTCTTGTCCTGGACATGTTGCAGATAAATATAAGTCTTGCAAATATCTTGAAGTCCTCTTGGCTGCTGAATGAGTTTTAGTAGCTGGTCTCTCTGCTTGAAGAAACATGGTAACCTCAAGGTTGAGGGCAGGTGGCCATTTTTGTTGTAGACTGTGAGCGGGGAGGTCAGGCTGAGGAGTTTGACCAGCAGGGAGCAGTTCCTGACATTAGACCTGCGGTTCAGGAACAGAAATAGACAGTTCTCTCCTGCTTGGGTGAGCTTATTTATGTTGGCTCCATACCTGAGCAGCAGGTCGACAAGGTCCTTGTTGCCCGTGGTGCATGCCTCGTGTAAAGGTGTAATTCCCGCCTTGTTCTCTGCGCTGGGCTCGGCCCCGCGCTCCAGCAGCTCAGAAACGTAGTTTAAGTCATCTTCCGGTGTTTCAATGGTCCTCATAGAAATGGCCACAGCAGCTAAGTGCAGAGGAGTGTTTCCAGTGTTCTTCACCCCCTTGAGAAAAGGATTTAAGATTTAGGTCTGTTTTGGCTGAACAGTTTTGCACTGAGATGCATAATTTTTTCTGGTAAGTAGAAATAGAAAATAAAGCAAAAGATACATGTTGTTGTTAATAATAATAATAATAATAATAATAATAATAATAATGAACCTTTAGGTTTAGTCAATCTGTCTAATTAAAAGTTGAAATCGGACTTAAATTATAGGTGAATTGATTAATATTAGACTGAATATCATCTCAACCGGCCACATCTCTTTATTTTTTTATGTTAATATACTGACAATATATTATATATACTATAGTGTCCCGCTGAGTCATCAAATGTCTTATAATTAGCATCATAATATCATATCATATCATAAATTACACCTGTGCTCCACCCACTGTCACGTTTGACGCATTAAAATGATTCCTGTGAAAACGCCCAAAACAAAAAAGACAGTAACAACACAAACCATGTTGATATTGGCCCCCTGCCTGATTAAGTTGGCTGTGATGTCCTTCTGAAGCTTCCCAGCGGCCATATGAAGGGGCGTCATCCCACTGCCGTCCACCGCATTAACATTAGCACCGTAGCTGGTAAGAATGTGGACAGCAGACACAGCAGTGTAGCGCACTGACAGGTGAAGTGCCGTCTCCTGACCCTTTCCTTCCACCTTTGGAGAAATCAATAAGAAACCACACCACAGCCGTGGTCTCATTATTTATGTTTGAATATATTTAATTTCAGACTTTTACACACTTACCCAGCACTTTTATAGTAATGCAGCATTTCCTTTTTATGATTGGGTGATCCATCCGGGAATTGAATTTTATTATTATTAGATATTTTTGAGGGGGAGAAAAAATGAGGGAATGACACGCATTGACGTGTCACATTGGCAATCAATCCGCTGATCACCGCATTGGGCGTTGCCAATATGGTACTGCAAGCATTGTTGGTCTTACCATATACCTGTTGTATTTCACTGACAATAACTTACATTAGCTTAAGAAGGGGGTATTTATTGCTCAAAAAACTGGTCACCTGTGCATTGATGTTAACACCATGCTGACAGAGGAGCCGTAGACAGGCCTCAGCTTTCCTCTGTGCACCGATCATATCAGTATGGAACTTGGAGTCTGGTTTGGGCCACGTAAGGGTCCTCGGCCAACCACTTATCACCAAGTGTAGAGTGGTCTGGCCAAGGTGGTCCCTGTGACAGAGGAAGAGAGAGTGACGCTGATGCTGAGGTGGAACTGTTGGTTTTCACTTTAAAAAGGAGAAGGAAACTGCAGTGCAGGTCATTGTAAAAGGTATCGGTCTGCTTGAGCAATTGTAACAGGAAGTCTTCAGATCACCAAACAAAATTAAATTCACACCATATACCTGATCTCCTTTGTCTAAGGAATTTCATTTAATAGAAGAAATTAATTTATATTGGCAATTCTGAGTTACTCCATTTTTTTACGAGGGTCTTACACCTAGTCCGACACCCCTGTATTGATGGATGCAGTTAGGATGTTATTGTGCATATTCTTGCGTGGTTGTTTCCACACCTCATCTCAGGGTCTGCTCCTGCTGACAGCAGGGTGTGCATGCTCTCTACTTTTCTGTGAGAGGCAGCCAGATGAAGAGGAAGGATACCAAGACCCTAAGGCAAGACAGGTCAAGTTAGAACATGAAACACACCAATAAATTAGAACCTCTTATTCCTTTAACTCTCCATAGGAGCATAAACACTGCAAACATTAAGCTTCTTGTGATTACTACGAATTAAGTCAAGTTAACCACTGTACTTTATTAATGTAGAATTTAGAAGATGCTTGCATTGTTGCGGTTACCTTCGAAAAAGCATTTCCAAATGCAACGTCTTGTACCTGGTTGAGAAAGGTGCTCCCATGCTTTTTTGACATATCTTCCATACGTCCCAAGTATTCATCCATCACAGCAGCGTAGAATCCATTGTTGTGAAGCTCGATGATGTTACTGTTCCTATCTTTATGTTCCCTCTGCTCTTCCAGCATGACCAGGTGTTGGATCTTCCTGGTTCTCTGTGCTTAGTCGTTCAGAAGGGCGGTGGCAGTCAGAATCTGGTTATACTACTTGTTGTTGCCAACATAAATTTACAGTTAATTTTGAGGTTGGGCAATTCAAATGTTATCACTTCTCCTTTTCGGCGTTAGGCTTTTTTGTAGCTACTTCTGTTTTCTCGGTTTGATGTTTTCGGTCAGTCTGATTTCATCATATAGGTTTGAGAGTTATGTGTCTAACTTTGACATGCAGCCTTTCTGTCATAACTGATAACATGGTGCTCTGTGTGGGGCCAATTGAAGGGACTGGTGACACCCCGTGGAATGGTTAACAAGTTGTTCCACTGCTTGTGGCACTTATTTTATTTTTAGGAAAGCAGCAGTATTTTGTCTTGATCACTTCTTTTTATGATGGACACATCAAGTACCTACATCACAGTGTTGTAGTCTCTATTTTCACATTAGAGCCTCTGTGGGAAAACTATTTTTGCTAAATAAGTGTTTTAGAATGTAATTTTTAGATGGTATAAAGATGAAAAAAATCACTATCCCCTTCATAATTTTTATGAAACATAGTCTCAATTCAAAAACCTCAGACATGTGCATCTTCACACCCAGCCACACATGGAAATAATTGTGATTTCTTTGCTCTTCTCACAGCCAAGGAACATTTTCCTCCACGCTAAAGACTGCCATGTTCGGATTGGGGACTTTGGTTTGGCCTGTAGGGATATGATATGGGATGGATTTAAAAGCACCAGCCCCCCCACCAGTGGTAATACTTCATTCTTGACTTGATATATTTTCAGTACTTCACAGAACCAGTAGATGGCGCTATTTGCTTATTAGTCAAATTTCTGATGTGTTTTGCAGATTCCTCTCACACCACAGGTGTTGGTACATTTGTGTATGCTGCACCAGAACAATTGAAGGGCTCCCATTATGATTCAAAGGTAAACACAGTAATTGTACAACCTGACACCGTTATTTGTGTTATACTCAACCATTGTGAACTTCATATTCATCACTGAATAGATTCATCACAGCTCTTCTTTGGCATATTTAAACACTGTCAGTCTTTCAGTGTTTAAACTTTATTAATCTTGTTGTTATCCGTGCAGTCAGACATGTATAGCATCGGAGTGCTAGCTCTCGAGCTATTCCAGCCGTTTGGGACGGAGATGGAGCGAGTCCGCACCCTTGGGGACCTGAGAGAGGGGAAAATCCCAGACTCGTTTTGCTGCAGATGGCCAGTCCTGGCTAAATACATCATGAAGCTAACAAGTACAGATCCTAGTGTTCGGCCCACAGCTAGCCAGCTTCTACAGAGTGAACTCTTCTGCAGTAAAGACATGGTACGGAGTTATGCTTAATTTTATATGCTAATTTGTTTTCAAAATAACATTTAGCACACAGTATTTCCAGGAAGACTGTTGCACTTGCATTTTCACTGAGGGTTGTGAATTCTTTCCCCATCAGGTGATCCACGGTTTGCAGAGAAGGGTTGAAGAGCAGGAGGAAGAGATCATGCAGCTGAGGAGACAGATCAGTCGGCTTCAGAGTTCACAAGCAACAGTTCATGTCTCTGAGTTGGACAAAACCTGAGCCTTAAAAAAATTCAACAATTTAAAGACTGAAAGAACTTGATATGTTTAACTACTGCTGTACTGTGATATGGTACAAGTGGTGGAGAGAGAGAGTGTATGTGTGTAAGCATTTGAGTGTATCTTGGTGTAAGAGTGCAATTATTTATTTCAATTAAACATATGTCTGCTATGTCGGATGGGATTTTCAAGATTCAGTGAAAAGTAATTGATCATTTGGATTGCTGCTTTGAAACTGGTACACTTATGACAAACTGAAAAAGTGATTGAAAGTTAGAACTGATGTATTTTGATTTCACCCAGCTTCTTTGACCTGAAGAAGCAGCTGCTGTGGACAGAGTAAGACTTTCAGTTGTGATTTTATGGGGACATGGGCACATTTATTTCCACCTGGTGCAGCCGATGGTTCGGATGTTGAGTTACTAGTTTCAGGGAATGCACTTGGTTATGTATTCACAACCCTCCCAAGTGAGGTATCATGGCCATACATTTCAGCATAGACAAAGTAAGTGCCATCAAGTATGTCTGGCAGTCTGAATTGACACAGCAGTTGAATTTAAAGCACGTAATGCTGATTGTACATCATGTACACAAAGGTCAGAGCTGTGTACATGCGACTTCCCGAAACACGTTCCTCGCGGAGAAACGGCCGACTGAGCCAATCAGAGACGTCGTTTCATCGCAGGTACCCGGATGTACCCGTGGGGCAATTAGCTACGTCATTGTTCACCGCCGGACACCCGCTGGAAATAAGGAATGGATTTACAACCGCTATTAACGTATTCGTAACATATTCCAGGTAAGTGCGGTGGTGATTATGCGATCGAGCGACAGTTTAACTGTGCAGCTGTGGTAATTTGACGGGCCAAAGCCTCAGAGAGTTGTTGTAATATCCTTACACCGGTTCTCTGTCATGTCGGAGAGAGCAGCGCAGTGAGCACACACAGCCGCCGGTGTCGAGCCCCTCCTTTTATTAGCTCCCTAGATGTCCAGTTACCCGGGCCTACACGTCTTAAATTTAAATTATTTGGAAGCGGAAACAGAAAAGTGCTCACGGACATTCATAGTTAATGGCTACGTTGTTCTCCGCCATGTCGGAGAGCGTCCATCGTGCCGCGCTAGCTAGCAGCGTTAGCATCAATATTGCCGCACGAGCGCTGCCGCACGCAGTGTTAGCAGCGTTCGGTGGCTAAGTGTTACGTTCACCGTTTCCATGGTGTTGATGGCTTCTCGAACTACTCGCTCCTTATCACTCATTCGGTTACAGACCTATGTGAGCAAGGTGAGGTTTTAGCCGGCGCACTTTCTCCCATGAGGGTCAACGAAGCCTTATTTTATGTTTTATTGAAGTTTAGCGGCGCTGCGTGTTAAAGGCCTAGCAGTCGTCTGTTAGCCAATGTGAGCCAGTCTGCTGGAGCAGGTGGGAGGGAACAGCTGCTGTTTTAAACGTGCGACCGTCGAGGATATTTACTCGGTCGCATATTGCAATCGATAATATTTACCTTGTGGGTTTTGCAAACAAATTTCTATCGCAGATCTCGCAAGTCGGTCGATATGAATACATTTAAATTCGAATGACTTCCTAGTGTGTTTGACGTTTGTTTTGCTGCAAAAAGAAACATTACAATATGCCCACAAATGGCTGTCACTGAGATGAAAGTAAACTAGTTTTTCGATTAAAGGAGAGACTACAAGACAAATCAACTGGTTGTTTGAATTTATAGGTTTGATTCATAAGGTTGCTAGATGTGAGCAGTCAGTTAAGGTTTCTCTCAACACCAAGCCATTGTGGTCATAGTCATAACATACAATGTCTGATCTAATAACAACATGCAACAAGAATTCAGGCCTGAGAGATTTCGCTGCTTCTATTGAGATGGATTATTTTGTAGGACAAATAATGGACTGTTTTAAAATAAATATGTAAAAATGTAATAAAATTTAATGTTGTAATGTTAACTCTGTAATACTAAGTACTAGATAAGAGTGAAAAGTGGGAATTCAGACTTCAGATTGTATTTGCTGGTACTTTGATGGTACTTGCTGATAATTTGTGAATGAAATAGTTATTTTTTACGATTAATTTAGTGGTTATAATTTCAGTGCAGTATAATCTGACTTGGTAAAGTAGAGTGCTCTCTAAGAGCAAAGGTTATGTATAATCCACCATCTATTTCACTTGTGGAGACCAATCCAACAAGTTTAGAAAACTAAAAGTCCCCTTACATACATCATTTAAAGAAAAAGATTGTGCTACAATAAACTACAGCTCCACATCTAAAGTGACAACATAAATAGGGTTAGGGTTAGATAGGATTAAATAGAAAACCTTTTCTGTATTTCCTACAGCTGCTAAAGTTGTACACATCTGCGTTTCTGTTCCTCACACAGCAATGAACAATGACCATAGTTGACAGATCTTCCGAAAAATCTGACCACGAGTCAGTCGGTTGCAAACGATCCCCCTTCACCAGTGGAGACGTGGGGATGGACGGCAGCTGTTCCAGCAGCTGGGCAGTGGGCGCCGCTATGCCCAGTGACTCTCCGAGGCTGAAGGCTCCAGGAAGCTGTCTGGGCCCCACACCTGGAGCTGCCGTCTACAACAGTAGTCCCTCCCCTGTGGACCGACCCAAGGAGCAAGGTAATAGCAACAACAATTATGTGTCTTTAAGGCTCATTACTACTACTCAGTAGTCAATGTTGTGACCCATATGGGCACATGTCTGGTTACAACCCATACAGAACAAAATGTCTGTGAGACATCAGACAACTATTAAGTTGTTTTTGTTTTCTGTCACTGAATTGCCTGTGATTTAAGTGACTTGAATTTTACATACAAGTAGTACAATTAGTACATAGCTGTACTAATGAAAATAAAGTTTTAGCAACTGTATGAGAGTCTGACACGACTGGTTTTGTGGGTGTTGTGTTGCTGCTTCCATTCTACTTTCATTCATCCAGTTACATAACTAAGCCAGTTTTTAAGTGGGAGCATGATCAATCATTTGAGCTTGTGACGCAATTGATGTTTGGATATAAAGAGCAGCAGTCCTACTTCTTTCTGCAGAAACAAAAGAGAAAGCAAGCGTTTTGTTTTTTCATCCACTTGTTTAACTGTTTTATATCAGCAGTCTGAATCACATTATGTAACTCATTAGAGAGATAGGTATAATGACATGGCGTTGGTTCCCTGTAACTTGTACATATGTACAATGTTATGGTCTAGATCTTGTGAATACATTGAATCTAATTGGTGTTGGTCTCTTTGTGTCCAGTGATAAGCAGTGGTGATGGCATTGATGTGCCCCAGAAGGTCCTCTTTCCTCCAGAGCGGCTCAACCTGAAATGGACCCAGGTTCACCGCATTGGTGCAGGTCTGCAGAACATGGGGAACACTTGCTTCCTCAACTCAGCCCTGCAGTGTCTCACCTACACCCCTCCGTTCGCCAACTACATGCTGACAAGGGAGCACTCTAAAACATGTAAGCAAATGTTTGTTTTTTCACAGCGCATCTTTGCACTTATGTAATTGTACAGTGAAGAAATTGGGCACTTTGACAGTAAATGTGAGCTGCTGTCTTGCCTGAATCGCGTCTCACAGCACTCATCAGTGTTTTTGTCCATGTGTCTCTGCAACAGGTCACGAGCCTGGGTTCTGTATGATGTGTACCATGCAAAACCACATCATTCAGGTTTTTGCCAACTCTGGGAATGTCATTAAACCCATTGGTGTGCTCAATGAGCTCAAAAGTAAGTGACCAACTCTAAGGTTAGACTGTTGAACTTGTGCTCTTTCATAAAATGTTTTCCAAAAATGAATGACAGGAGGCGCTGTGTGGCTGTTTACGTTTCCATTTTGGAGGGAAATCTTGTAGTGAGAGTTAGAAGTGAGAAATGCACTGTTAAAATCATTTGTGGTATTTGTCATGCTTACAAGCCTTCCTGCTCTGTTTTTTTTTGCCCACACAGGGATAGCAAAGCACTTCCGCTATGGAAGCCAAGAGGATTCCCATGAGTTCCTGCGGTACACAGTGGATGCTATGCAAAAGTCCTGCTTACCTGGAACCAAGTAAGTTTCATCCTAAACTGTGTGTGGAAAGAAATGGATAATGAGACAACCATGTTTACTTTGAATGGTAATTAATAATTTCAGATTCATAAGATGGTTATTTGTTATTTGTTCATTTTCATGAACTGAACTCAAATGCATAGTATTAGTGAGAAATTTTAATGTAGGTGTTTTGTTGATTCACTGGACGTTCTGCAGAGGCCACCCAGAATAGATGTTGCATTAAAACTCTGTGTAAATATAGGGAGGGCATTTGTTTTACTGCTTAACTATATGAAATCCGTTTAGTATTCTCCAAATAGGTTATGGGCACATATGACGCCTACATGCATTTACAACAAAAGCCACAGCAGGGCCTGTTTAATGGATACACCGCTAAAAGTGATTTTCAGAGAACCTCATATCAAGTCAATTCTCACTCTGTCCTAACAAGTGGCCTCTCAGCAAGTAACTCTTGCTCCAACCCCTCCCTTTTTCTCTCATGCTATTTGGGCTATGAAATTTTGTAACTTGTCAGTGCAAAATACTGTGTAGTGACTTTTTTTTTCTCTGTACAGTGTAATCAGAAAATGTCTGTTTATTTATTGAATAAATAAGGAAGACAATGATTTATGTGATCACCTTTTTCCTCATAATATTAATCTTTGTGACAGATTGGACAGGCAAACACAGGCAACCACTTTCATCCATCAAGTATTTGGCGGGTACCTAAGGTCCAGAGGTCAGTTTGATTAATGTTGATTTGTTGTCTTGATTTGTCTTCTTCCACTTGATGTCATGTTTTTATGTCTTACATCTTCCCTAGACTAATAACACTGATTTGTCTTTTTCAGTTAAATGTTTAAACTGCAAAGCAGTCTCAGATACATTTGACCCGTTTCTGGATATTACTCTGGAAATAAAGGTAATTAAATCAAGTTCTTAGTCACTCATGAGTCTGACACATCTTGTTGTTTTACTGTGTAACAAATCAGTTACTTCAGATGTAATCAAGGATCTTTAACAGTACCAGACCTTAAAATTGATTTTTTTTTTTGACTCCATACAGACGGCTCCCAGTGTCTCCAAGGCTCTGGAGCAGTTTGTTAAACCAGAGCAGCTGGATGGAGAAAACGCCTACAAATGCACCAAGTAGGTTGCTTTAAACTAACAAAAGCAATTTAGAAAAGATGGCAAGCGTTATGTTTATTTGTTTATTTATTTACATATGTTGATTCATCATTGAATATTTCTTCTTCTTAGGTGCAAAAAAATGGTGACAGCCTCAAAGAGATTTACCATTCACCGCAACTCTAACGTGCTCACCCTCTCACTCAAACGCTTTGCAAACTTCAGTGGAGGCAAAATTACAAAGGTGGACTAACGTATTCAGAGCAACAATATAAGCATGATGGCTTAGTGATTATCTGTCAGGGATTTGATATTAATTAGCTGTTTCTGTGGCCAATAGGATGTGAAATATCCAGAGTACCTGGACCTGCGGCCTTTCATGTCTCAGTCCCAGGGAGAAGCCCAGGTCTACGGGCTGTATGCTGTGCTGGTCCACTCTGGATTCAGCTGTCATGCGGGACACTATTTCTGCTATATTAAGGTACTGGCATTGCTACAGACCACTGTCGTAATCTATCAGGACACGGCAGTTGCCAAGTGCGCATGCATACGTTTATCGACACAACACTCCCATCAACAACTGGTGTTATCAGAATTAAATGCAGACTGAAGTTTACCTGAGAAAATCGAGATTTTTTTTCTTTGTTCATGTTTTATCCCATTCAAAAGTAAGAAAGAAACATTTTACATATTTGACCACATGTTTTAATATAGTCATATATATTCTCAGCAACCTGCCAACTCTTCTGTCATGTCTCACAGGCAAGCAATGGCCAGTGGTATCAAATGAACGACTCCTCTGTGTCCGTCAGTGACATCAGGTCTGTCCTCAACCAGCAGGCCTACGTTCTTTTCTACATCAAGTGAGTAAATCCTAAAAGTTTTTATTTGCTGCACAAGAAAGTAAGGATCAAAGGAATTTAATATTGTATGGTTCTCTCTCATTCAGTATGCTTTTTAATAATCTGGGAAAATGTCACATTTGGATATAATTTCAAGTATATTTAATAAACCGTTCTTTTTATGCTGAGATTTCACTCTTGTTACATATGAGTGCACCATTTGTTTTCATTTGCTGAGAAAATCTTATTGGTCATTGGTCACTGGAATTGCTTTCTCATGTATCTCATTGTTTCCAATGTTTCTTTCTCTTGTGTTACCAGATCCAATGATGTGAAAAAAACAGGGGATTACAGCCACATGAGCCATAACCCAGGGATCCCTGGTCAGTCGTCTCCACGGCCTGTGGTGATACCACGCATGAACACCACTGTCCACCACAACAACATCGGCTTCATTGGTCCTCAGTTGCCCCCACACATGACTAAGGTACTTAGACATGTTCTCATCCTATGCTTGTGACTAAGTATATTTTAATGTTATCACTCTAATAATGTCGGCAGTGTTTGACCTAGGAACTCAAACCTCATTCTCGTTTTCTGTCAGAGTGCCCTTCATGTCAATGGGAATGGGTCTCTGAGGGACTAT